>VYXC01010371.1:35650-73297 GCA_013397175.1 Platysteira castanea | reverse complement strand
GGGGGGCGGCTCCGTCCCGGGGCCGTCCGGCCCTCCATTGCCGCCCTGCCCGCTTCACACCACAGCTTCGCCGCCCCTGCAGCCCTCTGGCCATGTGTGGCTGCCGCCGGCCTCGAGGCGAGGGTCCCACCCACGGTGTGCAGCTCCCCGCTGCCGCCCCAGCAGCGTGCTGGGGTCGGTATCACCTCCCTGCTCCGTGTGCTGGGGGTCTGGCTTGGTGTGTCACCGTGCCAGCGGACTCTGGGGGCCCTCGTGACACCCCAGGGAGCGGGGATGTGGCAGCGTGGCCACGTCCCCGGCGTGGGCTCGGCTGCCAGGGGAGTTGGGTGGCTGTGCTGAGAGTGGGGGTGGCAGGGTGTCCCTGTCTCAAGTGGATCTGGTGGCTTTTCTGGGAGCACTTTGGTCAGTCAGCGCTGAGGGAAGTGCCCTGAGGGCTCCAGGCACAGGGTGTTTCGTGGCTCAGCTCTTGGCAAGGTGAGTTTAGGTCCTGGCAGCGTTGAGGAGCAATAGGAGTGCAGGCTGGGGTGTTCCAGCTGGGACAGGTATGATCCACAAAGGTCCTGCACACCAGCAGCCCAACCCAGGTGGAATGGATTCCTGATCTGCCAGTGTGCAAGACCAAATGGGTCTGTGTTCAGCTGGCAAATGTCTAAACTGTGTCCCATCAGTACCTGTGGTCCTTTGGAGCTCCTCTGGGTGTTTTGTGCTGTGCTGGGTTTGGGTGCTTGATCAGAGATAATAGAAAAATGAAGTGTTGGAGTATTAGTATTAACCCTTTGCTCAAAATCCAGATCTTGTCTAAACACTATTCTCAATATTCCCAGTTCTCCCAGAAAGCCCCCAGCTTGCCGTGAAGTGTTCCTGTATGTCCTGTTTCAATAGCTGGATTTTAGTTCCTGATGAAAGCTCCTCTGAGAAGTGCAATTCCTAAAGCTTTTAAAGTGCTTAGGGATCTTCTGGGTTGAAAGTACTCATTTAGCTAGGAGACCTGAAATGTGACAACACTGAAAAAATATCTGGCACTGGAGATACATTATTTCTTGGCCCTCCCCCTTATGGCTGTTTCATGGCTTTCTGTGATGCTTTATGTGAAATACTGGCATTTCCTTTTCTGTCTTGCATTTTCCTCCATGCAGTAAGCTCTTCTGCCATCCCCCTTCTCAAATATATTAATGTGACAGTTTGGGAGAGATGGGGAATAATCTTGCCAGTAGAACTGATATATTCATTTTTGTATCTTATCTCCTTATCTGAACCTGGCAGTATACACAGAGCGTCCTGTGCTCCAGCTGTTGGATTGGTTTGGGAAATGAAGGTGGTGGAAATCACTGCACAAGGGTTATCTGTCAGATCTTGAACAATGTGACATAACCCAATTATTTTCTCTCTGTGTTGAGAGCCCTTAAACAGGCAAAGGGAGGAGATGATTGTGTGGAGGGGTAAATCACCACCCAGCTTAGGGCTGTGTATGGAGAGGATGGGCACTGTGTTTATCTTAGATAAAACATGTATTTATGAGAGCCTATAAAGTGGAGACAAAGGACTAAAACAATAAAACAGCTGGAGGTGTAAAAGTTTGTTTATTTTCATAGAATCATTTAGGTTGGAGAAGCCCCTGAGATCAGAGTGCAGCTGTTCCCCTAGCAGTCCCAAGGCCACCACTAAACCATATCATGAAGTGCCACGTTTACACAGCTTTTAAATCCCTCCAGGCATAGGGAGTCTACCACTGCCCTGGGCAGCTGTGCCAGGGCTGGACAACACTTTCTGTGAAGAAGCATTTCCTAATATCCAAGTTAGATGTCCCCTGGTGCAACTTGTGGCTGTTTCCTCTCCTCCTGTTCCCTGGGAGCAGAGCCCAACCTGCCCCTGGCTGCACCCTCCTGTCAGGGAGTTGTGCAGGGCCAGAAGGTCGCACCTGAGCCTCCTTTTTTCTCCAGACTGAGCCCCCCCAGGTCCCTGAGCTGCTCTTGGTTCTCCAGATCCTTCCCCAGCTTCATTCCCTTCTCTAGACATGCTCCAGCCCCTCAGTGTCTCTCTTGTAAGACGCACAAAACTGACCCCAGGATTTGAAGTGGGGCCTTAGCAGTGTCCAGCACAGGGAGACTTGGTGTCATCGGTGAACTGCCTGAGCGTGCACTCGATCTCCTCGTCCAGATCATTAATAAAGATATGAAACAGAACCTGCCCCAGAACTGAGCCCTGGGGAACACTGGTGCACACCCCCAGCTGGATTTAGCTCCATTCCCCACCAATCTGGGCCTGGACAGGTTTTTACCCAAAAAACAGAGCACCAATCCAAGCCGTGGATGTTCTTCAGGAGAATGCTGTGGGAAGTGGCTTTACTGAGTCAAGGTAGACAACACTTTGGTCTAAAAAACCAACTTGCAGTAAGATGGTAGGTTTGATGCTTTTACCTGGATTTGGGGAAAGTGCTCTTAACTTTATTTAGAAAGCTGTTAATGTTCAGCCTGTGCACATCTAAAGTGCAGGTCCATAAAGCTTCTAGATAATGTATATTTATAAAGTAGTGATGTTGGCAACATGCTCAGCACAGTGGAGTTAATGTAGCCTTGTGCTGCTGAGAGGGGTCGGAATGAGAAGTAGATCCTGCTTTTACCAACATCAATTATTAAGCTGTATTGGCGTGTCATGCATTGCTCTGTGGCAAACAGCTTCGGCTCTTGGCTGATCCCAGAGGCTGCTGAGCCACTGTGGCAACTGCCTCTGGAAATCTCACATCTTTAAAGATTTCCAGTGCAGAACTGCTGTCACCCCAGCTTTCATCTGCCACGGGTGACAGTCCCACTCCCTGGGACTGGGTAAAAAGCTGTCACTGCTGATTTCTGCCTGGCAGACAGAGCCTGGATTTGGGCTTCTGCTTCTAATTGTGAAGGGGAGAGGTGTCTCCACAAGGATGCTTGCTGTCCTGGTCTAATGTTTCCTTATCAATAGTGATACATCAAATCCATCCTTAGTTGCTTTTGTGGCTGCACAGCTCTCCAGGGCTTTCTGTGATGTCCACTTTGAGCAAAATAAATGAGAAACAGCAGATGAACGCTGTGGTAATCAACTGCAGACTGGTCTGAGGAATGGAATCTTGGAGACCTGACTGAAATACTACCCATAGGGAATGCTAGGATTGAACATAGGGAGAAAAAAAATCAGCCATGGCAGTGCTGCTTGGGTGTGCTAAAGCATGCTGCTGCAGAGGACAGCCTGTAAAAATATCATCCTGATGCTGCTTTCAGATTTTTTTGATCCTGGAGCATTTCCTATTAGGAGCTCTGCTTTGGTGAGACCAAGGAATGATCTGGCATAGAGTCAGGTTCCTGGCAGGTAGGCAGGAATAATCCTTCTTCCCTATGTCCTTCCATTAATGAGCTGGTGATTGCATCAGGACTGTTAAGTCCTTTGATGGATGTATAAAAGCTGTATGTCTAATTGCTCTTTGAATCCATTTCTGCTTTGGATCTCACAGTATCTTTGGCACTGAGCTTTGGAGCTTAATGTCGTTGTTGTTTCTTTTTTGTTTTTAAGTCCACTGCTCAGTAATTTCGTCAAACACTTCTCATATGCAGTGAGAGGCAGCAATTGTTTGCTGTCAACTTCTCAGTATAATTCATGACTTTATAAAACTGTTGTATCATCTGTTTTCCTTTTTCAGCTGAAAATCTGATTTATTTGATGTTTTCTGAATGGCTACTGTCGCATACTTATCTTTGTCCCCATTCTATTTGCCTTTTCTGTGTGTGCTCTCCCTTTTTAGCTGGTGACACCAGAATTGCATAATAAATTTTTGTAGTGCTGTAACAGTAACTTCTGTTGTGGTCTTAAAAATGTTCTTCTTGCTTTTTTGACTGCTGCAGAGCACTGGATGCTACTCTGAAGGTATTGGCACACACTGAGTCTGAGGGTTTTTGTTTGATAACAACTGAACTAAATCCTGTCATGTCATGAGTATAATTAGGGTTGTTTTTTCCCGTATGCATTGCTTTGCATGGGATGACTTTGTGCTGCAGACTTAAAACTCATCTTCAGGGACTTCCTGTCTGTAGGGTGAGTTTCACTGGAGAAACACTGAGTTCCTGGTTTGTTTGGGTTTTTTATTATTATTTAGAGAAAAGAAAGAAAACTTCCTCTCTTCAGTGCAGCTGGGATTCTTAGAGCTCTGGGGCTTTCTGGACCTCCTCACACTGGAAAAAATTCTTCAAGGAGAAAAACCTGGTGTGCCAAACCTTTTCTCTGTGGAATGACAGACAATACTCCCATTTTCCCAGTTTCTCCAGGATGTTTCCTCCAGCCAGGCAGAGTTGGAGGGGCATGTGTGCAGGATCAACCTGTGGGTGAAGAGGTTCAAAGGTGCTGGTGCTGCTTTGGCTCAGCAGTTCTTGTTGCTGTTCAGTGTCAGCACATGCAGCTCCTTTAGGAATGTTTGTTCTGATAACCGTTCTGTCATTCTGTGCAGGGTGGGAACTCACAAGTCAGGGCTCATTCCAAGAACTAAGCAGTATCTCTTGGAAGAAGCAGATCCCACTCTTGTTGGGCTGCTTTAATGCAGGGTTTATGTTTAATCTCCCTGCAGAAGTTATGTCTGATTCCTGCCTTTATGCCATAATTTAAAGCCTCCTAGAGGTATTTTTGCTGTCCCACAGCTCGTGTTATGGGGATACGCACAAGCAGAGGAAATGACTCTTTTATATCATGAATATTTAGTGATGAATATGCCCATGACACACACACGCTGCATGTTGTCTGTGCAAGTTGCACACATGCATTTAGCCAAGAACACACAACCAGCAGCAGTGCCACAAATAGATCCTTCACTAGGAAGTGGCAGTGGCAAAGCTCAGTCTTGTGGTAGGATGTGGTTGGGGGCTGTTGATTCACATTTTTACATCCTATACAGGTTAAATAGATGTGGTGAAGCTCAGATATTTCCACTGACAGGATGCTGGGTAAAATGTTGAATTGGAGCAGAAGTAGATGCTGAATGAAGGCTGAAAAAAATAGCGTGTGTCTGAGCTATGTATAGTGCTGCATGTACTTATCTCTTGGCTGCCCAAAAGTGAGGTAGTTGCATCCTTTATTTTTGCTTTTTGAACTCCAAATAATGTCCAGGGAAAGCTGGACTTCAAAAAAGCAGAATTTAAAACTAAATGAAACCCAAGATTTATTTTAAGTAGATTTTCCTTTTGCATTTTTGCAGAGATTTTGTCTCTCTTTCTACTGGTTGGAGGAACCACTTTAGAATTCCCAAGTTTAGTAAATTAAAGGAAAATTATTTAAAAAAAAAAAAGGGGGAGTGCTGCTTGCTAGATCTGGCTGGACTTTAAACTGTGGCTTTCCTGCACGTCTCCTTTCCCTGGGAATAAGTCTCAGAGTGCACTGGAGCATGAGAGGAGACAGGAGTGACAAAAGTAATCACGCTCCAAGGCCCCTGGAGCACTGCGTGCTGAGCAGTGCTGGCCTTTCTCTCAGAGCTCACTTTGCCTCCTCCACTGGGGATTTCCAGTCCTTTCAGAGCTGCTTTAGTCACTGCAGCTCTGCCTTGAGCTGCTGATCCAGTGGGTCTGTGATGGCATTAGTGTGTTCCTGGGGCAGCTCCTTCAGTTAGTGCCCAGCTGTTTATTTTCCTCCTCCTGTAGAAAAAGTGGCTTCAGAATGTGACTCTGTTTAATTGCCTTTAGCCACAGGAACATGAAGTAGTATTAGGGATATCTGCTCTGCTTTAAATGGACAGCTGAAATATTTGAGGAGCTTTTATGTTAAGATTTAGTAAAGGACTTGCCTGTAGGCACATCTGAGGATGATGGTGTCTGGTTCCCCACTCAGGTGTGTGTTGTGTGCCTGTGAAGTCTCGGTGATTTGATTTATTGGAAATGTTATCACGTAACATAACAGAGGATTTGAGTTTGCTACTGCTGATCCTATTTAAATTAAAACACTACTTGCTTAAGTACCTTTTCACCATCTGCACAAGAAATAGAACCCCCTGAGAAGATAAATAATCTGGTTTGGTTTCTACTTGACAAAATTATGGCTTTTAGTCTGGAAGTGCTAAGCCTTTATGTACTGTGGATTAACAGAGTGAATGATCTGAAACATGGTGATCTCTTGATGAGGAGCTCTCTTCATTTGGTAATGCTGGAATTGAGATTATTGGAAAGTATTCCTAAGGCTTTCGGGTAGTTAAATTGTCTCTTGACAAGGTGGCTTGTCCCATGAATTCCCTCATCACTGATGACAAAATTAATTTTGTTGAGAGTTTGTGATTTATGTAAAACTGTAAGAGGTTTGATTCTCTATTGCCAGGTAACTGGTACTGTCACTTGCCTCCCCTTTGTGTTACCATAATCCATTGCTTTGGTAGCATTTGGAACGCACCTGATGCAAGACAAACCTGCCATATGGAGCAAGAAAAGTTTCAAATTCAGCGTCTTCCAATGCTTTTCAGGTTAAAACCAAAGTAGAACCTCACTTCAGTGGAAACCCAGTGTGCCTGGGGGTTTTGTCCTCCAAATCTTTCTCATTTCACCTAACTCCTGCTAATGATCCTTGCTGTTGATGTTGCTGGTTCCCAAATTTAACCCAGAGTTTGGAATTCCAGAGGCTTCTGTGCACTATACCTGGTGTAACCACAACTATGTGGCAATAACATCAGCAATATGAACTTCGTTGTAAAGGGGCAATAACGCATTTTTTATCAGTTCCAGCACTCAGAGGCCAGGGTTAAAGTCCTTTTCACCAAGTGCTGCTTTGAAATGTGGGTGTGTGGGCTGGGGAGACTCAGTATCTTGCAGTGGAATTGATCTAGGAATGAGTCCAATGCTTAGCCTTGCAGAGGCATCCTGTTTCCTTTTGAGAGGAGGGGAGAAGGACAAATTTATGTGGGGGCAGATGCTTTTGTGTTCAGTGATGGGATGGAGAGGATCTGGTCTCTGAGAACCAATACGCAAAGTACCCATCTCTTCTGTTGCTCACTGGGTTCATACAGTGAGTTTTTGGGGACTTATGTATTTAAAGATGCTCTGGCAGACAGTTCTCACTCTTCTGATATGAATTGCTCATCTTGGAGCAAAATTACTCTGATAATTTTTTGTTTGCTCAGAATTTGTGCTGACATCTTTTCTCCAAATACTTCTGTATGTGTTCCTTTTCTGGGAAGAGAGGCAGGAGAAACTTGGATCAAAATGCACAGCTGCTCCTTACTGTTGCTGCCCACTCCGTGTCTATTCTAGTTCAGAATAAAGGCTTTGAGGGACCTTATGACCTCTCTGAGGTCCCATTGCTGCTCCCTGGTTCTCCCTGGGGGATAACTAGACTTAATTATTTGGGTTGGAGGCCCAAATCCTCTTCTGTGTGGTACAAGTGGGCTACTGGTTAAAAAGGCAGAATATCCTTTATTTCCCTGACATCTCCTGCTATGTTTAGCTATTTATTTCCTTCCCATTTTGCTAATGCTAGTGTTTGTGCAGACACATGGTGAGACAGATTAGGAAGCTGGTCCAGCTGAAAACTAACCCATTTTAGTGAGGGAGTGGGAAAGGATTTGTTTGGGGAGTGTTTGATGGCACAGAGACGAAATAGGAACGAGGGGAAGGGAATGATGCTGCCTCTTTTACAGCAGCCTGTGCTTATGTTGGATTGAAGTGGCTCTGGGCCCACACCCATGGTTATTGTTGTACATTGGGTGGCAGTAATCTCTGCTGAATGATTCCAGGCTCCTTTCATCCCTGATTTTGAACCTGCATGGAAGCACTGCTGTCTCCCTGCTTCGGCTCCTTTGTCACTCTGGAACACAGGGACTTGCTGCAGTGCTGTTTGCCCCTCTGCTCTGTGATCCAGGGCATTGACTGACCCATGCTGTGGTGACAGGCAAGTATCTGTGAAGTTCAAACTGATTTGTTTCTCTTGTTTGTTTCTCCAGGTGATTTCTCTGGCCAGCTTTTAGCTTATTTGAGTCTTGGTCCAATATTCATTATTGTTGGCTTTGTAACACTCATCATATTCAAGAGAGAGCTTCACACGGTGAGTCCTTCTCTCCCTTCCCAGCCTCTCCTTATGACAAAAGTCCTTTCCTTTGTCACCTGGGGCTCCTGTATTCACAGTTCTTTTTCTCTCTATAAGGAGCAATCTTAGGGAAGGCATCTTCCTGTCAGGGAACAGCAGGAGACACTTAGCACCTGTACCAGGTTAAAAGGCTGCTCAGCCTTTGCTGACTTCTCCGTTACTCTGTGGTGTGTTTTGGACATGATCTGTTCAGAACCATCGAGGGAGATGTCTGAGGAAGTACAGAATGCTGTTCCAGAGGGGGAACGCTGCCAAGATCCAGTAAGATCATAGCACTGGGCAGCATATGCAGGAAATGGTGTGTGTAACTCAGGAGGATGCACTTTCTTTGAACTACTGAGACAGAAGAGGGGTTAAAAATAAAACCTACAGCTTTCCAAGGGAGTGGATCTGTGTTTAAGGGCTGCTTTTCAAATGTGAGTTGAATACCTGGGGCAGAAGAGACTTATTTCTGTCCAAATTCTTACAATACTTTCTGCTCTGCCAGGTAGTTGGGAGTCAGTGTCATGGATAAACTCCCTCTAGGACATATAAACCTCTAGTAACATCTCCCCTCAGTAAACAAATAAAACAGGAGCTGCTGAAAGGATTTTGACAGCAAATTTCAAATGTAGGGCCACAGTGTCCTGGAAACCAGTGGCCCAAGGGACCTGGGAATAGGACTTCTAACTAGCAAAGGCAGCTGTTCAGTTTTGGCAACTCAAGGGTTTCGTGTTGGCCCAAAAGAGAGAACAAGCCAGAGTAACTATTGCACAGATTTGTAGGTTTCTGAATACAGGGACTAGTTTGGTGTTGGTGGTGAGACAAGTGTCGAGGTTGATTCTCAGTTCTTCCTGTGGGAAGTCACCACTGGGCTGGAGAGAGACACTGGCTGACTTGCAGCAGCCTGATCTGTGGCTCAGGATGTGGAGTGAAAAATTGCTTCATCGTGTGGAATGGGACTGACTGTTAAGGAGGCAGAGTGTCATCACCAGCTGGGAATTTGATCACAGCAGAAGGACTAATTTAGGGGAGGTGTATGAACTGTGGCATTGAAGAGTAAAAATAAATGCTGCCAGGTCTGGCTTAGTTCACAATGTGAATTCATCTTAGACTGAAGACAGCAGCTTCAAGATGAAAATATTCATAGAGGGAAAAGCCAGAAAACCTAAAAAGTCACCTTTGTTTTAAACTATTTACCCAAATAGCAGTGTCTGCACTCCCCCTGTTGGTCATCGGGAAAAGCCAATTCCTGAAAACCTGCCCTATTAAAAAGGTCACTTTCTGCACTTGCAAGGTGCACTGCACTGGTGCAAGGTGCTGGCAGAAGTGCCCTACTGTGTAATTTTTGTCTTTCTGTGTATCAGCTGCTGAAAAGCTGCATATACATGATGTGTTGCCAAATAGAAAGTGAGCTGAAAATAAATGCTTTTCTTCTTCAGGTGTAGAATTTGGAAGCCGTTGGTTTTAACTCTAGTAGTCAAAAAAGAAAATTAGAAACATAATGTTTGGGGTTTTGTCAAGAGAGCAAGCCTGGTAAGTAGAGGGTTCTTTTAGAGGGGATGACACAACTGTCTTGCCTTCACAGATCTCTTTCTTGGGAGGGCTGATGTTCAACGAGGGAGTGAACTGGTTAATAAAAAATGTAATCCGGGAGCCTCGGCCGTGTGAAGGTAGGGTATGGACCACGAGTGTGGTGGTGTCAGGGGAGCTTTGGGTGGAATGCTGACTGTGGGGGGTTAGAGGGTTTTTCCCCCTTAGCCTCACACTGACTGTTTATGTTTGGGTGTAAAAAGGCTGGCAGAGCCACCTGAGCAGGGTCATGTCCTGTGAACTCTGTGCACGCTCCAGCAGCATGGTCTGGCTTCACATCTGGAGTGTTCCAGCTGCTGACCATACCTTAACCGTATTCTTTCTTCTTTTCTTCCCAGAAGCCCATTCAACAGTGACCACAAAATATGGGATGCCGTCCAGCCACTCCCAATTCATGTGGTTTTTCTCTGTCTATTCCTTTCTGTTCCTTTATTTAAGGTAAAAATTCCAGGTTATGGCTATTAATATGTTGAAACACCTGAAATGGGTGGCTCCCTTGCTGGGTGCCATTTGAGTTGGATAATGGAATTAAATCTGAGGACCTGCACGATTTATTGTGGCTTGGGTGGGATTGGAGCATGTCTGTCTCAATCTGAATGTAGGGCTGGCGTTACCATGGCTGAAAACTGAGGGGTATGAGTGGGCTTCCTGTCATCTGTCAGGGTAAAGGTCTCCCAGTTTTCTTTTTCTAAGCTGTGATGGTGCCCCAGTGTGGGGGATAGGGAGGAGAAATGAGGAGCTGCTTTCTCATTTTGTCTCAGTTTCAGTGGGGTTCTCTACAATCTTTTTGGGTAATACCAGCTGTCCACTTGCATGACTTTTTAGTTCACCTCCCTTACCAAGGACTGGGTTTACTTGCTGTACTTTAACAAAATTCTTGCTGGGGCATGGCTTTGTCTTGTGGCTCTATGTGTGGAGGAGCAAAAAACTCGCAGTTCCACCTGGCTCTGTGGGCAGTGGAGGGACTCTGTCTTGGCTCCCTATTGCATATGCTCAGCACATGCCTGTCCCATCAGTGTGAGCATCCTGCCTTCCATCACAGCAATGCCTGTTCACAGTTGGAGAGACACGTGTGGCTTCCTGGCTGCTCTTTAACTGCTGCCGGTGGGAGAGATTGCTGCTGGGATGGGATTGAACTGCCTGTGACCCCACTGGAGTAGAGCTTTCCTAGGGTTTCAGAGGGAGGGAGGTCAGGACTCCTCAGCTCCCTGCCCTGTGCTAATGGCTCTCCATCTCTTTCAGAATGCACCAAACAAACAATGCGAGGTTTCTGGATTTACTATGGCGACATGTGCTGTCCATCTGCCTCGTCACAGTGGCTTTGCTAGTCTCATATAGTAGGTATGGAGCAACTGTTTGTCTTCTGCTGTCGTACAGCCCCATGGCCTGTCCCAGCCAGCAGCCCTGGCATTCCTTATCCTGCCTTTCCCACCTAATTCTCCACTGTGCTGTAGGAGTCAGAGCTTTGTAGAAGTGTTGCCATGAGACCCAGTAAACAAAGATGCTGCGTGTGGGGTGCTTCACAGAAGCATTTGTAAAACCCCAAATCAGCTGAGCTTGTCCCAGTTCCCCATGAGCTCCACTGCCACGCTGCAGCCTCGCTGCCTTGCCCTTTCCAGCTCTAATCGTGGAAGCATTGCCCCATGCCTTGGCACACCAGCATCTGCAGCATGTGGATTGCTGCAGTTGATCAATCCCATTGTTTTGTTTGAGCATTAGTTAATCAAAACATTTATAGCTGTTTGGCTTGCAAGATTTAGTTGTATTAAGATGAATAAAGAAAATGGAACTTTGATCATGATTTCTTTTTCTCTTTAGTAGATTAAATGTAAAGTGAGCTCCAGTGATTGGAAAAACAGACAAATTCAAGCTAGAAATAGGGTCACATTTTCCACGGGAAAGTAATTACCTATTGGCACAGTTGACTGTACACTACAGCTGATTACCTACTACTAATTATTTTAAAATTCTGACAGGACAAATTTGTCAGAGGTATATGGTCTAATTAAAGCAAAATTAGAGGAAATCAAGTGGCCGATGTTAGAGGGTCAGATAAGATGGTCATAATGATATGCGGGTGAAAAGAATTTTGAACGTAGCTTGTGCACACATATAACAGGCCAGCAGTGCAGCTCTGAGTGGCTGCAGTCACAGTGAGCACACTGGTCCTGCAGCCTCTGTGCCTGTCACATTGGAGAGCAGAAAACTCACCAAAAAAAAAATGCTGTCCATGTTCTTAAAAGCCTTTAAGCCGTAGCTTTGGTGGCCTGGAGGGGACTTGTCCTGTTCCTGGCTTTGGAAAAGTCTCTTATGGGAACTAACAGTATTAGTTCTTCAGCTGATCCAAACATGGATGATGGAGAATGTAGAGGGTTATTGAGGTAAAGGAGAAGTGCTCCAAGCTGAAACTGCTGTAGCAGGGGAGAATTTTCCCCATTTTTTCCCCCACTATTTTTGCCAGCTTTTTACTGAAAAACACCCACTTTTAACATCTAGAGGGTAACTTGCTCGCAGCATTTGTGGGTTCAGTGACACCTCCGCTCCTGAGTCTTGCCTCCTTTTATTTTAAAGCTTGTCTGGTGACTCTTCTCTTCCACTGCAGAGTTTATTTGCTTTACCACACCTGGAGCCAAGTCCTATATGGAGGTGTGGCAGGAAGCATCATGGCCATAGCCTGGTTTGCCTTCACACAAGAGATCCTAACTCCCCTCTTCCCGAGGATAGCTGCATGGTAAGTCTCTTTATTCTGTGGAGGTTTGTTATGGATGTTAGAAATGAGAATTCCTGGGCTCTGTCCCAGTTTTACATACTGGCTGTTGTGTAACCTACTTTGTTCCTCCATGTTTTCTTGTGCATGCATATATACAAAGGATCATGTGTCCTTGATAAGGGTGGGGAAGAGGGAGTTCAATCTAACTGCTGCATTTTGTAAAGCCTTCCTAAAGCTGTGAGGTGTGGCAGAGTGCTGGAGAAGCTTTGCAAGATGAACAGCAAACCTTTCTTAATGAATGTCTAATGACCTAGTAAAATTGCAGAGCCATTTACATGTAGTCTGGAAATATTGTATAAGGAAAGAAAAAAAAATTTGATTAAATGTAACAAAGAATCCTTTTCCCAGCCTGAGGTGATAGAATAGTACTGTTAAATAGAGCAGGTTTTGTGCCTTTATTTTTTTTTAAATCAAAATTACAGTGGAGAAAGTCTAATTATTTTCCCCTTTGCACCACACTGTCTGTTTTCAGGCCAATTTCAGAGTTCTTTTTAATCCGAGATACCAGCCTCATTCCTAACATCCTGTGGTTTGAATACACAGTCACGAGAGCAGAAGCAAGGTAAGTTCTGCTAGGAGTGGAGGAGCTGTTGCTGCTCTGACCTTTCAGATGCAGTTATTAATTAATTTTCTGATATGTAGCTGATAATTTTCAGCTGCTGTGGGTAGAATAGCTTGGAGGAAAGAAATAGCAAGTTGTGGGTTAACGACTGCATCTGAAAGGTGAGTCTGGAGAGGGTGTGATTCAAGAATTTAATCTCATTTAAGTAGCATTTCAGCTCCCTGGCCCATGGTTTTTGCAAGCAGTTGTTTATAATCTTGCATCCAGGTGTGAGCTTGTGTACACTGAAGATGAGGTGGATGTTCTGGGAGCGTGGAGAGTGGGCAGGGCTGATCTGCCTGGTGGATATGGCGGGGACACTTTTTAGTTTTGTGTGGAGCTAAGCAGAGCCTTACTTTAATCCTCCTGTATTTCCCCCCTGGTTTGTTGCAGCCCCCAGGGATGGGGTTGGGGTCCCCTGTGTCACCTGTGCCTGTGTTGCCTTGCAGGAACAGACAGCGCAAGCTGGGTACGAAGCTCCAGTGACCGGGAACGTGGGGACCAGGGCGCGTTTAAACGGAGACAGACAAGAGCAGAGACCTGGGAGCAGCAAGGAGCCTTTTAACAGACGGACCAAAGGAACAGGCAGGGACCATACCCAAAACCTGAAAGCCTTTGCTCTGCTTTAGCAGCTAAGCTGGATGCTCCCTGATGCATGTGGGACCGTGCAGGAGTAGAAACTCATTTTGAACACAGATGCACATGGTTGGATGTACCATCGTGTCTACGTCAGGGGAGGGGGGAGAAAATGCCTGGTGTCGTGTTCAGGGGAGGGAAAACCAAAAATGAATCCTTTCTGTGACTTTTTTTTTTTTCAGCATGAAATATACACACTATTTATTTATTTTTTTAAATGGAACTATTGTTTATGGGGTGGGTGAGGTGTTGATTGTGTGTTTTGTTTTTTGGCTTTTTTTTTGTTCGGGTTTTTATTTTTTGGAAGAAGATGACAAAACTAATCTCAAGTTGATCATGTTTAATTAGGGCTTTTAATTCTTACAAACTTCTTAGGAGGGAGGGGAACTAGGATGGGGTGACTTAGAAGGCAGAGGAAGACTTTGCTTTCTGCAGTCAATTTGGGAGATCAAAATCAATTCCAACTGTACTTTGTACAGACAGAAAGACAGACTATAAAGATCTGATTTTTAACACTAGTGACAGTTCTGCAGGGAAGCCTGCATGGATACCAATTAAGGGGAGTGTGTGTGTAAAACAAAGGAAAAACACAAATATACTGACTCTTATTTTTTTTTTCCACTGCTGCTCCTGTTGTGTAATTAGCAAGAGTGTCCTTCTCAGAATGTCTTCTAGGCGGCAAGATTATCATACATATCTCACATTTATTCCATCTCTTCCTTTATACTTTTATTACCTCAGGGTTGCTGTGATCTGTACAGCTTTTGTTGTACTGAGTGTGCTGAGGGCACTGGGAAGCCCGCTGGTTATAAGCAGTGCTCTGTTCCAGTAAGAGTCAGCCCAAAGCCTTACAAAATTCAGTTGCTGGTCTCTGTCTTAAGCACTGGATTTTTTGGTTTTTTTTTTTCTGTTAAAGCTTAAGGGAGGGATTTTTAAGAATGAACACAGTGACAACCACAAATGAACAACAAGGCAAATGGCTAATAACTAGCTCAGCTGCTCTCTGAATTATTCCTTGAAGAGTCCTGTTAGACTCCATCCGTGAACTCCAAATAGGGAACTGGTCCTAGCAGAGGCTCCTGCCAGTTATCACAGTAGCTTGGTCGGGGTTCTGCAGCTGTAACCTTGAATGCTGAACTCCTACAAGCAAGTTTTACTTTCCGTCCTTCTTCCATTCCGATTCTCCGTCTGGCCAGTGGCGCTCTGGATGCTGTGTCTCTGTGGGAGTGTGCCTGCCATCTCTGTGTGCTGGTGATGCCTACGACCTCTGTGACCCATGAGTTGACCTGGCAAGGGCTATACTCAAAGTGCTTCAGGGCTGTGCATGGACATTTTCTGTATTTCTAGTATATAATGCAGCAGTTCAAGTGTAACTACAGAGAAGTATTTATTCAAAGCACAATTGACTTAAACTTTCACAGATAAAGGACAGCTTCTGAACTGGCTCAAAGGTCATCGGTGTGCCTTCGATGCAGTCATGAGCAGAGGTAAAATGACTGTCACATCTCAGTCTTGCTGCCTGTTTTACTATCTCCACTTTAATCAGACTCCTGCATTATAAAGCTGCTTTAAGTGAGATTTTTTTTTTCTGTTCATCTTGGTTATTTTTAATTTTTTTTTTTTAAAGTTTTCATCTGTGCCTGTTGCTATAGGAGTTTGTGTGTTCGTGTGGAGTGGGAGCTGCTGTTGGACACCCAGAGTCTTAACTGTAGAAAGTTATCCTGATCCAGGAGATCAGGAATGAAGGCTGTTTAAATTTGTGTTTAAATAGCTATGGCTAGTAAATTAACTGTTATCAGTTGTTACAGCAAGCATATATATACATTTTAAAAGAAGTGTTTAGTACTTGCATAACATGAGTAATCCTGTAACATCTGAAGGACCCGAGAACTGGATCTGCTTTGAAGGTGCATCATAATAAAGAGGCATCTTGCAGCTGTCACAAGGACATTTGATCTGACTTAGACCAGCTCTGCTGGGATGAGACAGGACATCAGATAGATCCTGTGACATGGTGGTACCATATGTTTCAGTTTGAAAACTGGTACTGATCACTTATGTCTTGCAAAACCATTCAATTTCTTTGTATCTCTTGTAAATGAACTTAAAATGCTAGAACAGAGATCACACCTCTCTTCCCCAAGGCTGCTGAAAGAGTGGATTGTTTCAGGAGTGGCTTAGCACTTCCCCAGCCTCTCGAGCTGTTATGACAGACTGCTGGAAGAAATAAATATGGATCTGCTGAGCATAGGGAAGAGGGTTCATCTCCTCACGGAGAGCAGTGCAGTGTAAAAAGCTGTTCCATTTCATGTTGCCTTCAAACCCAAGCTTCCTACAGTGATTCTTAGGAGTAAGGGAGAGGAAGAAGAGCTCTTGTAAGACACCGTAATAAACTCTCTTCTGTTCTCTGTGAGTTGTTTGTAATCTGCATCTTCTGCCTACTTTTGCTGTATCTTTTCAGAAATCTTTGAAATACTTGATATACAGTAGAAATTCCATGGATTTTCTTAACTAAATGGTGCTGTGCAGGAAAAAGATTTGAGCTCTGCCTTATTATCCTACACTTGTATCAAGTCTGCCACTCGTTTTCTGAAATGGAGTATTTTCTTTGGAATATGTGGCTTTGCAAGCAGATGCTTTCTCTTCTTCCCCTGTACTCAAGGGGGCTAGATGGAGATATGACAATAAAAGGAAGGTGACAGAATGCTGTGGTTCACTGTTCTTGCTATCCCCGCATAAACATCCTCCCAATAAGGGCAGTTATGTAACTTCTGCAGTTTAAAGAATTTTAAGCCTTTTTGTAGCATTTATCTGTTTATTGTGTCTCAGTTTATTCAACGAACATTGCCAAACTTTACATGACATGAATTCCACTACCCAACAGTAATTAACACAGCTAACCAGCAAAACATGCAACACTACCAGGCTGTGTCAAAAATTGCACTCATACCCCAAGGGTTATCTGAATATATTCAGTCTTTGAATTTTTGAAATAATCTGTTCCAAATCAGTAATTTTTCTGGCAATTTAGTTTCTTCTACTTAATGTGCCTTTAAGACAATGGACATCTCTTGATAAAACAATCAGAAACAAGGAGAACCATATTCAGTCAGTCAACACTGAAAAAATCTAGAAGATAAGAACCAGAAGGACATCACATTTTAGAACTTGTACCATAAGAAAAGACTTTTGAAAGGAAAAACCTTGTAATGATTTTAGTGTCCTTTCAAGCACTTTAAAAATCAGCCTCATTCATCTGAATTTCAGCTCTGTGTATCAGTAAGAATGCATTAAGTGGTTTATGAATCTTGTATCTCTTTCAGTGTGACAGTCTGCTCCTTGCAGCTGTACTCTGCTGAAGCTAGTGGGATATCCAGATTTAGATCCAGAATAGATCAATCCCATCTTCTGAGGTACAGTCTTCAGCAGCACATGCTTATGCTTAATCTTTAATAGGCACTTTGCTTTGAGAGCCTTCCCCTTTGAAACACAAGTGGAAAAGGGCCAGTCTCAAATACTTCAGTGGCACTACTTGTGCTTGAAGGCATTGCAGACATGGAAAAATAACTCATCCCCTGGCAACAGAGGCTGATTCAGTATGGGGGGAGGATTACTTTGGCAAAAGGAATATTTTTTCCATGTAAAAGCGTCCATAAATCCAGACCTCATTCCAGTAAGGTTTGTTCTTGTCTGTAGTATTTACACAATCACTTACAGTTTGATAATACTGAGTATCCTCTTGCAGTTTTCAGTCTAATTGATACAGAGGAGTCACCAGAGCAGGGGTTTCTGCTTGCAGGTTTGTAGTGCTCCTATTAGTGTTTTTAGGCTGTCTCACTCCATTCAGGATTCTTATAAAAGATCAACTAAATGCACGTAGATGATGTGAAAGTGGCAGTTCATACAATCACTGGCTGTGCAGGTGAGTTTCAGTTAAATTTTTCTCTTTTAAGGTTTGTTATCAGATATGAGATAGAAGCTTTGAAATGACATTCTTTCAGGAAAAAAATGCCAAAGCATTGGCTTGTATCTTTTGAGAGACAAATTAGAATGATTTCTTCTTCTTTAAACAGCTTTAGTGCAAATTTCTTCATATATGTTCATCAAGGCGCTTTGATCATGTCCCTTGTAATTATTTCCCTGTTAACAAAACAGGTCGTCACACTCCTAATGCTTCTTGTTTATGGTGATGTCCCAGCAGACACAGCTTGAAGGGTATGAAATTTAAATACAGAATTCCTACTGCAGAAATAGCACTACAATTCTTTATTACCATATGGTTTAACTAAATAGAAGTGTAGACAGGAGCTTGGGTCCTGACAGATTGTTGGAAGTAGTTCCTAGGCTACCATTGTATGTTAATATTTATATATAATCATTTACTGTCTCAAGTTCGTCAACTGAACATGAAAATAGTATCACGAGATCTTCTCACAGAATAAAGCTGGCACAAATTGGAGTAATATTTCAGTAAGAAATAACTCCCCAGAGTGGCAGAAAAGGTGCTGTGCTGTTACTGCAGGAACGGTGGCTGCCACAGTGCAGAAACACCTTCAGGGTCCATGTATACTCGGCTTTCTTCCTGTTTTTCAAGATTTTCTGCCTTGTTAAAGCAGAGTGATGTGAAAGAAGGGTGATTCTGCAGCTGTTTTTCCTTTGGTCTTCAACAGATTTTAACTGTGAGCCAGGAATGGGAGTATGTTCTGATGTTCCTGATCAGAAACATCCTTATTTGTCCACAGCTCAGGTGTAACATTGTGCACAAAAAGGCTGTTTCTGAAAGCAAGGTATAAAACCACACTCGGTTAATGTGTGTGTCCCAAAGGACATCTCTTCGCACGTGGCCTTAGTAAACACAGTCAGCATATTTTTCTTTTCCTCAGCTCCAAAGAAAGGTACAATGGAGCAAGTGTCCTGCTAAATGCATAGAAAATCCCTTCTCATCTCTGCAGATGTGATGGTACATAAAGCCAAAGCTGGCAAAACTACATGAGGAGAGTTTTGTAGAACCTTTATAGGGAAGAAGCTTTAGGCTGAGCTGGAAGATCAATGGTAGGACTACAGCAGGAAGCTTAACAAAAAGCCCAGAGCAAGAACAACAACAACAAAAATAACCTGAAACAGTAAAAATCACCTTAGTTTGTAGCAAGTCATGTTCTGTTGTTAAGAGGGTCAGTGTAAGACAGAGGAGATCCCACTGTCCTGAACAAGGGAAAGGGAATGTTCCTGTAAAGCCTGTACTGGTTGGAGTGCCTGGGATAAGTAGTGCAGTGTATTCTAATGAGACATCATCTGCTCTGGCTTAACTTCCTTCTCCCCTTGCTGAAGTTCAATGATGAAGTTTTGCTGGAGTAGTTGAAAAATCTTCAGTCAAGTTTGGAAGATGCTCTTCAGGAGACGAAACCAGGAAAAAGACTTGGTATTACAGTAGTTCTATCATACAATAAACATTCCCTGCTTTTCCTGGACAAGAACTACCTTCCTCACCACATGGATTTATATACTGGTAAGGACTGTGCTTTCTGTATTCCCTTATAGTAATTTTCATAAAAATCATATTTGAGTCCTCTTTGAGGACAGGAAGGTGCACTTTGCATTGATGGGAGAGGCCCTGTCAGTTCTGCTTTGGTTTGAGACAGTGTTTCCTCTCACTACAGAGTCTGATATCTGCGGGTGACTATTCTGTAACATCTTGCTGAAAACAAATGGTAGATATCTTCTTAGGTTCCAGGGCAAGCTCTTCTCTGAGTCATTTTCTGAGGAACTGGGAGCTTCAGTGCATCAGGGATAGCCCATTTAACTGGGGGGTTTCCCTCTTACAGTTTGGATTTGGGAGCTGCCTGGAGCAAGATCCTCATGTCTAGCAGTGCTTTCTCAAGATAATGTGCCATGCGGGCTGCATTTGTGTCAGCACAGCTATTGAAGGCTGAAACTGCAAAGTTGATGTGTTCCTCCATAGGGTTGTAACAGACTCCGTAGCCATCTGGAACCACGGGACCAAAACACATCACACAATCTGTCTTGGCTGGGACCTGTGGAGACAATGTGATTGAAACCTTCTGACTAGTCAGAGAAAAATGAAGCCATCAAATGCAAACAGCTCTGTCAACAGAGGAAACTTGTGTCATTAAACTGCTCTAGAAGGGCCTTTGGTCAGCCTCACTTCCCACCACACATGAGCTGGATCCTACCATTTAGCAGCAATTTGTTTTCCTCTGCATTTGCAAAGGAGTGCTTCTCCCCAGGCTTGTAGTAAGTCACAAGCAGAGCTATTCAGTAAGAATCAGAGCACAGCACTTAACACAAAGCTGTTCTGGCTGCTGACTTCATTGATCTCACTTGGATTTAGACACCAAACACTCTTGGTGATCCTAGCTTTGGTTATGTTAGTGTTTTACATGTTGGTGAGGGACTGTGGCAGCTGTAAGATCAGATCTGTAGCTTTATGGGCTTGGCAGCAAGCTTAGAAGTTTCTGACCCCAATGTAGATGAGTTTTTAACAGAAAGGAACTGAAGAGAAATGTGGAGAAGGAAGGCATGAAAAGAAACAGAGCACTTCTGGCTCAGATGAGTCGTACCTGGCTGGTGGAGAGATTAAAGTGCATTGCAACAGCATAGGCTGTGTCCATGAAGAGCTCGGGCATGCTCACCAGGTCCTCGATTGCCTGGAGCTTCAGCCCCAGGAGGTGCCGGTCTATTGCATTGCCCCGTATGGCCTGGAGGGAAGGAAGGATGGACAGATGAAAGCCAGGCCAGCAGCAAGTGAGCAAAACTATTTCTTTGGGTTAAAGAGAAGAACACTTCTAAAAAGTCTCTAAATGTTTAAAGTTAGAAGGAAACTAGATCTTGCCTTTAAGACCAATAGTCTTGTTTATAAGGACTATGAAATTAAATACACCAGTGGAAACAACCTTACAGTTCCTGCCCATGGACTCCCTCTGGTTTAAGGGCTCCTTGTGCAAATTTGGCATTTATCAGCAACAATGATGGAAGAAATGAATCAAAGAAATATTTGATTCTATCCTTTAGGCCTGTCACAAGGGACACTTAACACACCAGCTAGAGAGGATTCAGTCCACGGCCATAGAGCACTGTCAGATCAGTCAGACTTTTGCAACACTAATAGCCACACTGCTGTGTCAGGAGCAAAAGGTGTTAAGGTCTTGTCTTTCCCAGAACTCTCATTTGCTGGGCAAACCCCCAAGCCCGGCTGCACAGAGGACACTCACCATGTCCGTGTATTCCCTGTGGGCCTGTGTGGCTCTCCTCAGCAGGTCTGCTTTCTCCTGGTCCTGAGAACACACAGATCTGTTTAGTTTTTCTGCTGAATGGAGAACAGCCTCATTTTGGCTGTTCTCTAGGATGGAGGACATTTCTGCCTTCTGTGTCTGCATGAAACTAATTTTTATATTTACTAGATTTGGGTTTTACATCATTTTGTTTGGCAGCGTTACTTCATTCTGAATGGAGTTCATCGATCAGTAGCAGAACTTAAGTTTGAGTAGCTGAACAGACTTACAAGGGACTTTTTGTTGGGCTAAGAAACATCCACATGATGTTTCCTAGGCTTTCAGTACATGTGAAGGAAAAGTCAAATTAAACCCCTGATGTGTAAAGATACTGCAAGCTATAGTTTAGCTCAGTGTGGAGCGCAGTCCTCCGTAGCTGAAACCAGATGACACAGGGTTAGCTAAATAAGTTTTTCTCTTTTCTGGATTCCTCTTACTCCACTTCTTTGAGATCCTCACCGATTTGTCAGGGCTGTCCATGGATTGCACAAACTTGAGGGAGTCCACAGAGGTGGAGCGGATGGTGTCGGTGCGGCCCAGGCGGAACATCCTCAGTGACGCGCTCTCGTACGTGGCACAGGCGTGGCCATACATCCTGGGACGGGGGGAGAAAGCCACACAAGTGAGTCTGTGCTGGGAGAGCCTTGTCTGTGCCACCTTTATCAAGCTCACATGTTTGAGTCTGTCAGTGAGGAGGCTGAGGAATGACCTATGGGTGGTCTTACCTGTAGTATGCCAGCTGCAAGGCCAGCTGGATAAAAGCATCAGGGCTTATCTTCTCTGACTTGGGGAAACCTTTCCCAAATTGATGAAAGACCATGACTTTGATATCCAGATCTTCAACCATTCTACAAGGAAAGAAAGAGGAACTGTTCCTGTGCTTGTTGCTCATTCTTGTAACACAGAGGAATGGATTTGCTTTCACAAGGCTCAGAGGGAACAGGCTGTCTGGATCTGACCTATGCAGGGACAGAGAGCTCCAGCACACATGGATCTCTTTGGGCAGTGCCACAGAGGTAAGAATTTTTGGCCACTGCTGAAAATCTTCACCAGGTTAGATGGTCGTGTGTGTTCATGCTCCAGTATTCTTAGCTGGGTCCAGTAAAGCCTTGCTCTTTCTTAGTAAATGGGATGAATCAGTAATAACCCCTTTCCAGCATCTCTGACCTTATTCCTGGCAGTGCTTTTCAGCTCAGCTCAATGCTGTTGACCCCAGAAGTCACTGGGGAAGCTCCCTGGCTTCAGTGGGGAAAGCCTAATTTAAACCACTGATGTGCTCCAAAGGGGGATATGAATTCCTCGTTCAGTCACCCACCCACCTCTCCATTGCTTCATACTCACATGTTGAGGTTTTGCTTTGCCTTCTCTATGTCATTCTTGATTTCTGGGGTGATGTTAAACCGCAGCTTTTTGGGCATTGGCAGAGGAGCCACTGAGGATTTGACCACCTCAGGTTTCTTCCTGTGCAGAGAAACGAATCTGTTTGACCAGACCTTTGGCATGAGGCTCAGCTAGGAATGCCAGAGCTGGGATAGAGATGCACAGGAGATTTTCCCTAACACCTTGTGACACTGGTCACAGCCTGAAAAACCCCTCACAGTGCCAATAAGGGATCTCCAACACTGAGAAAAAGCAGGGGCAGGACTCACGTGAACTCCACAATGTGATCCAGAAGAGCAACGATGGGTGGGCCTTCAGAGGGAGCATGCTCGTATACGAGACCACAGGAGCCATCTTCAGCAATGATGAACTGACAGAGAAGCACAAGAGGACAGCGTTGAAGACAGACAGGCAGTGTGTGAGGCACGAGATACTCAGAGAGACCTCAGTGTCTCCCTGTCTATATCAGAGCCTGTCCTTGCACACTGGAAGGTCTCCTTTAGCAGGACAGCAGTGGAAGCCTTTCAGCAGGTACAGATCTGAGAGCACTGTTACAGTTCTGCAAAATTCCCTGGGTAAGGGTGTGCCTGACATATTGGTGTGCTCAGTGCTTTGGGCACACAGAGAGGTTCAATGGTTCTGATTTACTGAGATGCACTCACAGTACAGGAACAACATCACCACATGCTGGCTTATCCTTACTTTTAAATCAGCTGCAACATCTAAACTTTATCCCATTGGTGAAGAGTTCCAAATAGGAACAAAACAGCTGAAAACACTATGAAGAGTTCAGCAGATACAAGAAGAGTCCTCTAAAGCACCATTGCTACAATCTGCAAGCTAGGATATACCAACTAATGAAGAAAAAGCTCCAACAGCAGCTGCCGTTGAAGGATCTTGACAAGACTGAATGGAGATGAGATCAGAGGGAAGCTGTGGGATTGCAGTTCATGTTTCAAAAAACAAAACAAAATGCCATTGGGCAGCTTTTGGCAGAACGAGGAAAAGTGACAAGCTGGGAGGAGATCCAAGGAACAGACCTCCTGTCGTTTGGGCTGCCTCCGAGCAGATGAGGCATTGTTCACCGCAGGCAGAAAATTGATTTATAAGGAACACAAAGACCTGCTGCACTGAATAAACTTGGGCAGAGGCAGAAAAGAAGCAAGTCCCTGAGGCAGCAACGAATGCTGGTGACTGCAGGGGGAACCACAGGATCTCACACTGTCAGACACCACTCCTTGTCTCCCTTGTTTTCCCGCTCTCTCTCAGGACATGAGGACCTTGCCTGCAAAAGGTTCCTGGGATTTTTTGACTTTTGTACTCTCCAGAGACATCTCTTCAGCGCCTTTAGAGCATCAGTCCTTACCTGCAGGGTTTTGTCGAACCATCGGTTGCCGCTGTTGAAGCGGCTGCCACCACCGTGCAGCATCTGCGCGGCCACACGGCTCTTGTAGATGTCCTCGGACACCCGGGGCATGGGGGCATCCAGGCACACGGTGCAGATGCTCTTCTCAATCACACGCACGGATTCCTTGTTGGTCTTATCTGTGAGAGAAATGAACCGTGAGTAAGAGAGGGAGTTGTGTCATTGGAAGGAGATAGCAATTTGAAAGAGTGGGTTTGAAGGATGCAGTGTTGGGTTCCCACTGTACCTCAGTGGGGGTGTCCACAGCTATTAAAACTGCAGCCAGCTGGGTTGTTACAGGTGTGAACATGCTGCATTCACCCTCCTTTTTTCACTTTTCTTACATCCTCTCCATTGCAAGGCAACAAACTCTGGGATTTCACTAAACTTCGCACTTTGAATCTGTACCTTCCAACCCAAAAATTACAATAGATTGCAATGACTGCTTCTCTAAGGTGGAAAGTTCATGTTACCTGTCCAAAACAAGCTTCCAGAGGAAAGAACTGAGCAGAGCACAGTGGTGAGGTTTGTTGTTCAAGGATCTGCAGTGTTTATTAGCACTTGCGTGTTTGGGGCTCTACAGACCTTTCAGGAGGTTGTTGTAGGCTTTTGCCCAGCTGTTTCGGTGGTTGGTGGTGAGGATCCCAATAGGTTCTTTGTTTGTTTGGAGGGAGGTGTTCCAAATCTTCTCCAGCTGAATGAAGAGCTGGTCAGCAGTAAGGGGAGATCCATCACTGTTGTAAACATCCAGCTCAAAGAACTGAAGGTGAGAAGAGTGGACAAGGACAGAGACAGAACATGAGAGAAGATCATTATTGTCCAACCCCAGAAACCAGGAACAGCTACTTTGAGAAGAAAAGACCTGGCCTAAGAACTTAGCTTGCAAGACCTTTGAAGGATGCTCAGAATTGAGAGACCCTGCAGCTTCCCTTGCAGGGCATAAATACAGTCCTGGTTTTATGAAGCCATAGTAACAAGGGCCAACGAGGAACTCCTGTTCCTGAGACTAAGCTGCAGTGGGAGGGTTTGTTATCCAATTTCCACTTTCAGTTTCCAATTGCAGACATGGTCTTTGGGCTTTGAGAGACAGGAATTGCAGAGACAAGAAACAGCAGAAGACAGCATTTTTCTGCCTCTAGTCTGTTGCTTACATGTGTCAATTCCACCACTAGCCAAAGGGGATAAAGGGAGCAGGAACAAATCCTTGGTGAGGCAAAGCTTGTGGGCAGAGACTTTGCTATTCCCTTTCCTCTTGATGAGAGCTAGCAAAAGGGACACCTGCATCTCAAAAAACCTTGAAAGCCCAGCAGCTCCCCTACCTGGAAGTTGTGAACCACTGTGATGTGTCTGGACTGCTTTTTGCCTTTGGCATAGTTGACAATGGAGTCCCGCTTGGGCCCGGGAATGCGGCAGGATGAGAGGATCTGGTAGTACTGGTTCATGCAGAGGGGCTTCCCACCCATGTACTCCACTGGAAGGGTCTCACTGGAGACACAGCAAAATAAGGAGGAAGGAGAGAGAAAAGAGATCAGTGTGAGCAGGTCTGTGCTCCCCACACAGGGCACAAGCTGAGCCCTGCAGCTTCACTCACTCACTCACTCCAGCAAAACCTAAAGGTTTTGGTGGCATAAAAAAGGGGCTGTCCTTCCCCATTCCTATCAGCTTTCTTAGTACGGGCTACAAAAAAACGTCTGTTTGCTGGCCTTTCATTTGGGAAGGGGAAAAAACACTGTCCTTTCTGTGACACCAGAGAATCAGATCTCTGGACCTACTCCATGGCTGTAGGGCTGAGTGATCAGTGTCTGATGTGCTGATATGACTCATGAACTAGGCAGGGGCTCAATCACTCCTGCAGTCATATTTCAACTACCCTGAGCCTTGTCTGACTCGGAGTTGGCAAACATGATTTTGGACCTTAAATAAGGCATGTCCAGCAGAGATTTGCTGGTGACCTAAAGAAAAAGGGTAAAGGAGGAACAAATTTCTCTAGAGCTCATCCCATCTAGCTGGGAGATGAGAAATACCAGGAGCCCAGAATCAGAGACTCAAATTCCTACTGCCTGAGCTGTAGTTTGTCCTGTGAGCAAACAGAAGTGCAAAGCTCCATGGGACTGTCAGTCGTGCTTGCTCCCTCCAAGCACGTTTCACATGCCAATGAAAGCATTAAGGTAAACAAAGAACGTGAAGATGGAAGAGTAGGTTTGCTTTTTTCCAGTGGAGGGGACTGTGGCAGTGAACAGTGCTGGGGATTACAGTATCTCTTTTCAAATACGTGCTGTCATCTCTTGCCTTTCTACATGGAAGGGAGATTTATGGAGAAGACTCAGCCTCTCTGTGACAGTAAGGAAGCTGTGTGAACTGTCAGGAGGGCCAGTAACTCACTTGTCAATCATGGACTTGAAATCCAGGATACCCTCGATCAGCTTGGCAGCAAACCTGGAAAAATACCAAATGTAGGAAGCTGAGATCAAGCACAGACTGTCTGGGGCTGAGGGACGAGCTGAGGAGGATTAGTAGAGCTGTTCTCTGCTCCTCAGAAAGCTCAGCCTTTCTGCCAAGCCCCCGTTGTGCCCATCTCTGGTTCACTGATACAGCCACTCTTGGCTGTGAGTTGAGATTGCTGGATAGTCCTACCATGTGGCACTTTCTTTTTTTATGTGTCTTACTATACAGCCAAGGAACTCTGGACAGCTCTCAAGAAAGCAGGATTCAGTCATGCATTAATGACCCTCTAACAGCAGTGTTTGCTACTGATGTGTTACGTTTTTATCACATCTGAATTCTGATTGTCAGCTTTAAAACAGCACCAAGAGAAGGGGATTTCTGCCCTTCCCTGGCCAGGGGCCAACTTGGAGTGTCAAGCCAAGTGCAGCTGCTTCTCCCTGCATTCAAGACACCACTGCTGACTGAGTTCCTACCCCAGTGAACGTTGGGCTGCTAACACAACTCTGGAGAACCTTCCTCTGGCATCAAGGGCTCGGAAACAAAGGCAGATGTGCCGCATGTGGACACTGAGGTGTTGTGTTACCAGGATCAATGCAAACACTGCCAATGCCAGCTCCCAGCAGGGCTGTGACAAGCCACATTAAACTGCTTAGCTGGGAGTGACAGATTGGCCTTCTCTGACATGGGAGCTTCCACCTGTCCATGAAGGAAGGAGGCAGGAGGTCACTGGGACAGGAGGTTGTGGTTGGCTGAGTGAAGTGGTGCTAGCATTTGGCATTTGCAGGCAGTATGCTTTAGATTAGCTCAGCCTACCCATCCCTAGGAAAGATCAAAGGACACAACTCCAAGAACCTAAGGGTTCTGTTAAAAGACATTCTGCAAAGCAGTTTTCAATGAAAATTTCTCAGCCTTATTGCAGAACCTGAGGGAAACACCAGCAAGAGAGCCTGTGTTCCTTTCTAGAGAATGAACAGCCTGGGAGCAGAGTTTGGGCTTGAGGAGATGGGAGAGGTTGGTGACTTGTTTTCAGCCAGCAGTTTTGCCAGGTTAAGGAGTAGAAAACCACCACTTTCCAAATTTGCCTTCTGCTTTTGTAAGCTTTAGTTTCAAGCTACACTGTCAAACTTCTTTGTGCAGCCACAAACTACCCAAACACACATTTAGATTGTATTTTACACAGGAGCCCACATTCTTACACAGCTACTGAATTCCACTGGTTTGGGCACTGGCAGTTCTCCAGATTATTCTGAAAACTTAAGAGTGAATAATATGACAGAGCTTACAAAGACATTTGTGTACTCTTGCACTGTCATAAGGCTTATCCTCTGCTCAGGTGTATCGGAGAGTGGGAGGGAGGATTTGTTCAGCGCCTCACTGATCCCCTGGCTGGCACTTTCGCTCTGCCAGGGCAGTGCTGACTGGTAACTGTGGCAAAGGTAACTGTGTAAAGGTCAGTGCTAAAGTTTTGCAGGTGGATTCACCACACTCCTATCAGTGGTTAAAAATTAAAGGGAGCCCACGAGGAAGAGAGGGCGTGGCAGGGTCTGATTGCACGGAAAAGCCCAGAGTGGAAAGGCTGGTCACTGTGAAGTTTCCCAAACCATAAATCACAAGTGAAATGACACAATAGGGGACAGTCCCTGTCAAGCTCCCCCATCCCTATAAACTAGCAAACTCCAGAGGCATTTCTGGGTGATCTCCTTTACATGCCTGGGCTACTTTTTATGTCTCCTTTAACTGCACACACAATCATAGTGCCTCCACTACATCCTCACAATGTCTCCAGCCAGTGATGGGACCATTTTGCAGTGAAGATCTATGCTTGAGCAAAGACCTAAATGTAGTTTTTCAGTCCCTGTTTAATACCTGAACCACTGGACTCTTTGTTTTCTCCCCTGATTAAATATTTAGTCTGGTGCAACCAGACTAAAGGAGTTTCCTTACAGCCTGGCAGCCTTGCCCTTACAGCACAGACAGCTCAGACCTGGGGACCGCATCGCAATTACTCTTTCCCAATGTGCCTTAATAACCCCATCCCTGTTAAGCACAGAAAGCTCATCCCACCTCTAACCTAAGGGAAGGTAGAAAAGGACTTTACCTGAGCTGACCTTGTCGATCCAGAAAATCCTGCTTAGGTAAAACCACACCTGGGCTGGAGTGGACCACAACTGGCAGGCGATATTCCAGGTAAGCTGTCTTCAGCCACCAGTCTGAGAGCTGGGGTGGAAAAAGAAAACTTGCAGGGAGCTGCTGCTGTCCAACCCAAGCCTGGCTGATTGGTCTCAGCATCCATCCCCCAGTTCTGTCCCACACTTAGCAAACAAAGTGTCTGGGGTTTGTGCTATGCAGGTGGAAGTGGAGAGGAGGATTTGAGCAAGGCATGGGGGGCTTTTGGTGCAGGGCTTGAGCAGAGGGTTTCCTTCAACTTCTTGGGGCAGCTGTGTGATGCTGACAGGTTCAAGCCTTCAGCAGCCACAGGCAGGGCCAGTGACTCTCTGTTCGGCCATAATGTCTGCTCACCCAAGTCCTGGTGTGAAGTTGGCACAGCTTGGGGAGATCAGCAGCAAACTGGTCACGAAGGTGATGCTATTAAAACACAGGTGCCAGTGGATGCAGCCAGGACAGGGGAGAGGTGCACATCAGCCCTCCACCCTCCCTAACCAGAGCTGTGGCCAGAGCTCTGACCTACCCAGTTCTCTGTTTTCCTGGCTCTTCTCTCCAGACCTTTCTGCAGCCTCTCCCCAACGCCTCCCGGCTTGCGGAACTCAGCCACCAGCTCCTGCGTGTGGCTCAGCTCCTCGGGGCTGATGATGGGCTGCAGGGTCAGCAGGTACCGATCCAGTGTCTGCTGGAGCGGTGGCACGGGCAGGTGGGGCAGCGCTTCCTGGTGGAGCTGGAATCTGCCCGGGATCTTGTCCAGAGCCGTCGGCTTCAGCAGGCCACAGGGCCTGGCCTGCAAAGCACAGAGCAAATGTCGAGACAAAACTTTCCCCGGAGATAGCAAACAACCTGGATCTAGGAGTCTCCATTCCAGCCTGGGACCAGAGCACAGCTGTGTGCTGGAGAAGGGTGCAGGACATTCCAGGAAAGCTGCAAAAGAGAAAGTCCATCTCCCAAGATACCAATTCTCAGCTCCTCAGAGAAAATGCTGCTGGGATAATGACACGTCCCCACTCTCTGGACACCTTCTAGCTGAGAGTCTCCATGTGATGGATGAAGTCAAACCCTTCTATCCCATGGTAAGTGGGAAGAAAGTTGTGAAAGAAATAATCATCTTATGTACTATCAGAAACTTTCATTATTTCTTACAACAGCATAAGGCTGCTAAGTTAAGCAGAACCATTGTCCCAAACCAAACTACCCTTTTGGCTTTGAGGAGGCAGAACTTAGCTAAATTTGGGGCAGGATTAAAATGCCTCTTCTCTGCCTGTTTAGGAAACTGTGGGTGATGCCAGCAGGCTCCTGGGATCCAATAAGATCAGATGGGAGCCTTAGAAAGTACCAACCACTTCCCTGGCTGGAGAAATAAAACAGAGCAAACCCAAGTGTTCACCAGGAAATCAACTCACCAGTTTTCCCCAAAAAGAATAACAACATCCTTTTGGATGAACAGGGTTGGACATTTTTCAGCTTGAAGATGTTTCAATAGTACTCTCAGGGTTTCCAGTTCCCTCTGCATCTCCCTCTCCAATGGATCTACTGAATCAGACACTCCTGCAGGACTCTGGACTTTGCACTGTCAGTGCACTGAGGATGCAAAGCCACTGAGAACATTCCCTTTGACTTCCAAAGCAGTGAGAAGATAGCTGTCCCAACACCTCCTCACAGCAGTTAAGCACAGAGAAGAAAGAGCTACGTCTACAAGGTGACAAAGCCCCCCACGGAAACTGCCCTGTGCTCTTTGTGGGACCTGGCAAGAGCTGTGAGACTGAGGTTTGGAGAAGGAATGAGAAAAACAACAGGAGGAGGAATTACTGAAGCGTGAAAGAAGAGTGGGACTGGGAAGAAAAGAAGGGTGTTGATCACAGCAGCGTGGGCATACTGTACCTTCTCTGCTTGCTTCTGCTTCCTATCCATGGCTGGTAGGACAGAAAAGACCGTAAACCTCTCCCTCGGCCTGTCTGGGTCTCCTCTTCCACCTGACAATGTGCTGCCCGTGGAGGGCGTCACCTCATTAGCCAACTGCCACATGACTGCTCCGATCAGAGGGCTCAAGGGCTGGCACAGCCCCGGCAGGGGACGGGAATTATCAGACCATTGGGTTGCGACAACTGCCCTGAAGGTGCCTCTCTGGGCAGCCCTGACTGTCAGCGGCATTGACCAGTGGTGCTGATCAATACCCGGGCAGAGCCTCTCTCTAATTAAGCTCTGGGCTCCAGCCAGGGCAGAAGTGGAGGTGCTGGGGATGTTGTTCCCTCAAGCCTTTGCCTGGACCACAAATCTGCTGTGGCTGTTGGGAGAAATACCTGGACATAAGGCAGGAGAGACCCCAGTTTGTGTCCCGGAGGTGGCACCATGGGCAGTATCTTGACTGCCCTCACTCCCCATGCATGTGTGGTCATTACTGCAAGCTGAGACTTTGGGGAGTTCTGGGTTGTCAACTCTTAAAAAAAAACAACCGAAAAGTACCTCCACAGCAGGGCAATGAGAGTGCCATGCAGTCACAAGGAGTATCAGCCCCTCCTTTGTGTCTGTCTAATGAATTGAGGGGCAGACAAGTGCAGTCTGCATAGCTTGAATAGAGTATGATGATTCCAAATGAACAGCTGCAAATTTTCTATGGGATAACAATGAAAATCCCAAAACAAACTCATGGAATCCACTCTATGTTAAAATGTGGAATACATTTGTATCTTCCCTATTTGCAGTCCCCTGCTTGTTTGGTTTGGGGTTAAACTCAAGGCTTTGGTGGGAGGAGGAACAGTGATCAGAGCCGAGGAGGCAGCTGACAGCAACTGACAGCAAACAGAGGGAACAGCCCACCCCTCCCCACGAGCAGCAGGAAGACGAACACCAGTGGAGTAGGGTGTGCAGAGAGGGCCAGCCCATGGGCTGGCATCGCTGCCGAGCCACGTTCCAACACAGCAAAGGACATTTTCCAGAGCCTGCAAAGCTGGTGGGAAAGGAAATCCACCTGCTGGAGGACAGGAGCAATTTCATTGCTGCTTCTCAGCACAGCCACAGCATTGAGTGTCAGGATGTCAGAGGTTTGTCTTTTATTTTTAAATCAGAAGCTGGAGTGCCTTTTAAGCCCAGAGACAACTGGCTCTGCCTGGTCCCTCAGTAACTCTGGGAATGGATCCACGCTGTAGCTGCTGTCCTGCTGCTCTGTCTCCTCCTCTCAGGACCTGTACGGGACTGCAATGAGCAGCTCCCAAGCCTGGCAGGGGTCTGACAGCTCAGCGATGTGTGCAGGATGGGCACACTGGGAGCCAACGATGCCATCGGCCTGGGCTTCCCCGGCCCCTCCCTGTCCAGCAGCCACCTTTCTGCTGTCCAGCTCCAACTGGACACCTCGGTACAAGAAAGACGAGTCACTGCTGGAGAGGGTCCAGCGGAGGACATAAAGATAATTGAGGGACTCGAACATCTCTCATGTGAGGAGAGTGAAAGACTGTAGGAGTTGAGCCTGTTTAATTTGAAGAGGAGGCTTGAGAGGGAATCTCATTAATGCATATTAATATCACCAAGGTGGGTGTGAAGAGGGTGGTGCCAGACTCTCTTCAGTGGTGCCCACTGACAGGAGGGGGAGCAATGGCCATAAACTAAAACACAGGAAGTCTGCCCTCAACATGTGGAATAACTTTTTTACATTGAGGATGGCAGAGCACTGTGCCCAGGGAGGGCGTGGAGTCTCCCTCTCTGGAGACACTCCAAACCCACCTGGACACGTTTCTGTGTGACCTGCTCCAGGTGACCCTGCGTTGGCAGGGGGGCTGGACTGTGTGATCTCCAGAGATCCCTTCCAACGCTAACAATTCTGGGATTCTGTCATCTCCATCCCGGACAGCTTCAGCCTGCACGCTGCCGCCAGGCACGGGAAGAAACCAGCGAGCCTGGGGGACTCACTTCGGCAGGGTCCCTGCCCCGCTCCCGGGGGAGGTGGCACCGAGCCCATCCGACCCGCCCACCTGGCCCTGACCGGGGACCCGGGCTTGTGCCCCAGGCTGGGGCGCGGGGCCGGACCCGACAGTGGCACCGCCGGGAGCCACCGCCTACCCTGCCCCGGCTAAAGGCCCCGCACGGACCCGGGCCCGCCCGGCCGCCCGTCCTGTGCCCTGCCCGGCGCAGGGACCCTCGACTCGCCCGCCTGCCACCTCACGCCCGTCCCCAGCCGGCCCTGGTAGAGCCGTCCCTCCCGATGTCGCTCTTACCGCAGCCCTGGCCACCCAGGCGAGCATGGTCCCGCGCGCCCCGGGCCCCGGGCCCGCCGCAAGGACACCCCGGCCGCACCGGGCGCCGCCGCTCCACCGCCCCGGGGCGGGGCCGTCCTGCCGCCATCTCAGTGTGGGGCGAAGCCTGCGCTGCCATCTTTGAGAAGGGCAGAGTGATGATTTGAGCGGAGGGCGCGCCGCGACCGGTGTTGGAGCCGTGTTGCGGTCCCTCTCTCCGCTGCCTTCTCCCGGAGGTGGTGAGGAAGTTCCTCCCGCTCGCCCCTCCGCGCCTCCGCTCCCCTCCGCGCACACCTGTCCCTCCGCTGTGTGGGCAGGGAAGGCCGCGCCCTGCACAAACATGGCGGCGCGAGCACGACGGTGGCCGACAGGGGCCGCTCCGCTGTGCGACAGCCTCGGGAACGACAGGGCCGGGCGGCGTGCCCTGCTCAAAAATGGCCGCCGGCGGCTTCGGCGTGCGTGGAGGTGGGAGGTGAGGGGAGGCCGGGCCGGGCTGCGGGAAGATGGCAGAGAGCGAGCGGCGGGCAGGTGAGGGGTGGCCGGGAGGCTCCGGGAACCACCGGGCTGTGGGCTGCGCTCTCGGCCTCTCAGGGGCGTGCTCGAGGCCGGGGAGCGCCAGCACAGGGCCCCACGCTCCGGGGGTGCTGGGCCGAGGGCGCCGGGCCCGGGCTGCGGGGGGGCGGTGGTAGCAGCGCCCGACCCGGGGAGGGGATGAGAGGGGGGTATTTGCTGAGGATGTGAAGGGCCTGGGGCCCCCGAGTCTCGGCACCACCCCAGGACGAGGTGGGTGTTGGGGACTGACCCTCTGGATTCGGGATCCCTGTGACCCCCAGCCCGATTTTGTGACTGGTTCTCGTACTGAGCCGGGTGGCCTCTGGCGCTGTAGAAGGTCGGGGCTTGATTCCCCCTCCCCATACCATGACACAAGCCTGAAAGTGTCCCCTCTGGCCAAGCTGCTTCTCGTCATAAAGCTGATCCGCCGCGCTCCCCTCTCTATCACATCAGTAGGTTTGGACTCCTATGTATTCATCCCAGAATACTGTAACCCCTGCAGCTTTCACTGTTTCCTTCCTTGAGTATTCCTGGTCTCCTCACCAAGAGGAATTGCACGAAGTGTGGGTCAGAAGCAGTGATGTCTGAGGAACAAACACAAAGAGATGAAAGGAGTTCTGTTAAGGGCAAAGACCCAGATCAGGACACTGCCCTGGGATTTATGTGTCATCTGTACTCATGGTGGTCATGGACACATCAGTGTTTGCCTTTTCACATCATTGCTTGGGAGTTTTTCATTGTTTTCGTGTTATAAACTCTTTAAAGCAGAGCTCCATTGTTATGGTGCCAGTTGCTNACCTGCTCCAGGTGACCCTGCGTTGGCAGGGGGGCTGGACTGTGTGATCTCCAGAGATCCCTTCCAACGCTAACAATTCTGGGATTCTGTCATCTCCATCCCGGACAGCTTCAGCCTGCACGCTGCCGCCAGGCACGGGAAGAAACCAGCGAGCCTGGGGGACTCACTTCGGCAGGGTCCCTGCCCCGCTCCCGGGGGAGGTGGCACCGAGCCCATCCGACCCGCCCACCTGGCCCTGACCGGGGACCCGGGCTTGTGCCCCAGGCTGGGGCGCGGGGCCGGACCCGACAGTGGCACCGCCGGGAGCCACCGCCTACCCTGCCCCGGCTAAAGGCCCCGCACGGACCCGGGCCCGCCCGGCCGCCCGTCCTGTGCCCTGCCCGGCGCAGGGACCCTCGATTCGCCCGCCTGCCACCTCACGCCCGTCCCCAGCCGGNCAGCCTCGGGAACGACAGGGCCGGGCGGCGTGCCCTGCTCAAAAATGGCCGCCGGCGGCTTCGGCGTGCGTGGAGGTGGGAGGTGAGGGGAGGCCGGGCCGGGCTGCGGGAAGATGGCAGAGAGCGAGCGGCGGGCAGGTGAGGGGTGGCCGGGAGGCTCCGGGAACCACCGGGCTGTGGGCTGCGCTCTCGGCCTCTCAGGGGCGTGCTCGAGGCCGGGGAGCGCCAGCACAGGGCCCCGCGCTCCGGGGGTGCTGGGCCGAGGGCGCCGGGCCCGGGCTGCGGGGGGGCGGTGGTAGCAGCGCCCGACCCGGGGAGGGGATGAGAGGGGGGTATTTGCTGAGGATGTGAAGGGCCTGGGGCCCCCGAGTCTCGGCACCACCCCAGGACGAGGTGGGTGTTGGGGACTGACCCTCTGGATTCGGGATCCCTGTGACCCCCAGCCCGATTTTGTGACTGGTTCTCGTACTGAGCCGGGTGGCCTCTGGCGCTGTAGAAGGTCGGGGCTTGATTCCCCCTCCCCATACCATGACACAAGCCTGAAAGTGTCCCCTCTGGCCAAGCTGCTTCTCGTCATAAAGCTGACCCGCCGCGCTCCCCTCTCTATCACATCAGTAGGTTTGGACTCCTATGTATTCATCCCAGAATACTGTAACCCCTGCAGCTTTCACTGTTTCCTTCCTTGAGTATTCCTGGTCTCCTCACCAAGAGGAATTGCACGAAGTGTGGGTCAGAAGCAGTGATGTCTGAGGAACAAACACAAAGAGATGAAAGGAGTTCTGTTAAGGGCAAAGACCCAGATCAGGACACTGCCCTGGGATTTATGTGTCATCTGTACTCATGGTGGTCATGGACACAGCAGTGTTTGCCTTTTCACATCATTGCTTGGGAGTTTTTCATTGTTTTCGTGTTATAAACTCTTTAAAGCAGAGCTCCATTGTTATGGTGCCAGTTGCTGTGAGTTGTGTACTGAATTTTCAGAAGAGAGGCACACGTGTCTTTCATTTAAATTCATCACATGTTGTTCCTCTCATCCTTGTACCTGGAAGCTTTGCTGTAACTTCTGCAGGAATGAACCAAACATTACAACATCCAGGGCAGGAAATAAGGCTGAATTTGTTCTGTGCATGGGGAACGTGAAAAGCAGAGAAGTCAAAGGTCGTATGACAAATCTATACTAGACTCTATGTGATTCTTGGGACTTTGGATTCTTTTTAATCTGATCTGCCTGCTAGAGAGCACTGTGGAAAAGGCTGCTGATATTCCTGGATGGTGTTTTCTCTGTAAATGCAGCTGATGATATTTTAAGGAGTTGGAATTTGGTGGCATTTGTTAGGAAGACAGTGCCTGAACTGGCTGCGTTGTAGAGAGCGGTTGCTGGAATGTGTCAGGGCAGCTGGTGCTGGATAAGTGACTGCAGATTTTCTGAGATTAAAAAGGTGAACTGGGTGACTCTGACAGAATTCATAAATTGACATTGGCGCCCAGGTTCCTTGATGATGCTTTCTGCACTGCCTCTTGCTATTAAAAGTTGCACTTACAGGACCATAATACAAATTACTTTAAATCTGGAGCTTTTGTGGTTCTGCAGGTTGGGCCCTGGGTTCTGATGCTGGGGAAAAGAGCCCCTCTAGTTCATTAGCAACTCACATTTGCATTAAATATTGCATCCTGTGATCTGAGAGAGCTTTGAGATTAAATGGGAAGAAGTTGTGTCCCATCAACCCCCGAGTGCTGGTGCTGCCACAGGGCTGTGGCTCTGGGCTGCATTTATTGCACTGCTCGAGCTTGTCCATGCAGGAATTATCCTTTCTAGAGAAATGAAGGTCAGGCTTAACACCTAAAAACAAGGCAGAGTTAGTTTGTAGGAGAGCTTAGTGTTTCAGCGTGACCCGAGGCTTGGCTGCACTAGACAGAAATAATTAAACTGGCTGGATGTTGCCTCTGTTATCTCCTGCACCAGTCTCTCTGTCTGAATGGGAAATGCATCTTTAACAATGAAAACAGACATAATGTTTCTTTCTGAAGGCTTGCAGTGTCCTTAGGAGGATGTTATCCATCGACTGGATGGATGTTGGTGAGGAGGACTTGGTGAGATTACAGCCCAGCTGGGATGGATTTGTGTGCTTTGTATCTCCTGAGAAATAAGTGTTCATTTTTAAGAAAGAAAAATAGAGGATTTCTCCTTCTCAAGTGCCTCTGTTTTACCTCTCTTTTACATCTCCCAGATGCCTCTGAGGAGGTGGCTCCTCCTGTCCAGCAAAGCTTCATGGTCCCCAAAAAGGAGATAAACGTGGTTTCCGACATGGCCAAGTGGAAGCGATCTCAGGTATGGCTCTGGGGACAGGGAAGGCGGGCAAGTGCTGCTGATCTTTTGATGGCAACTAGGTCTGGCCTGGGAACAGCCAGGAAGTGAAGGAGGTTTGGGCAAAGAATGGGAAATAATTGAATTTGTGTTTTAAAGCAGAAGAGTTGGTGCTTGTTTGTAGGAAAATTACTTGGCAGTAATGATTACTGCTCCCTCCCAACAAGCTGGATGAGCAGCTGGTGACTGTTTCATCCTACCTGGCCTGTGCTTTATAACCAAACTGGATTTACCCAGCTCTGTTTGAGCTCACTTCAAACATGGTTCTGCTGCCTGTCTCTGGTAGCACCAGCCTGGGTTGGTTCCTTCCCACCGTGCTGTTCTGGAAAGGACTCTAGAGCTGAGCCCTTCAATTTCCTGGATAATTTTTGTTTACAGCCTTTGTGGAGCTGGTGGAACAAGCAGGTTTTCCCCTTTCTGCCTCTGAGGGATTGGGGTGTTGGCCCAGACTTGCCCCACCTCTTAGGAGCAAATTCTTGCGTTATGACTGACGTGAGATGTCTTGAGAGAAGCTGAGTTTATAGCCAGGTGTCAAGCAAACCTCTGGGTGCAGCTTCCAATTTAAGTCTCCTGGGTTTAAGGACTTGCTCCTGGTCAAGATTTCGATGCAGGGAGGGAGAAGTGGCAGTGTGCTGCTGTGGAACTGCACTGGAGATGATGCTTCCAAAGCAGCAAATTTAAAGAGAGGAGGAGTGAGAAGCCTGGGCTGTCTCCCACTTCCCTATCGTGTGTGAGCACGGGGTAAGAGTCTGAGGGTGAAAGGGAAGATAACAGCACAGGTCTGGGAGGAGCAGTGCAGAGCAAGGTGCCTGGGCACAGCTGAAACTCTGCAGAACCGAGGAGTTTGAATTTGACCTGATAGGAGCTGAGGGAATGATTTTGGGGTCAGTGTGAGCATTTTAAGGATTCTCCTTTCCGTAATTTTCGCAGCGAT
>VYXC01010371.1:3232-35153 GCA_013397175.1 Platysteira castanea | reverse complement strand
CTAGGTCTGGCCTGGGAACAGCCAGGAAGTGAAGGAGGTTTGGGCAAAGAATGGGAAATAATTGAATTTGTGTTTTAAAGCAGAAGAGTTGGTGCTTGTTTGTAGGAAAATTACTTGGCAGTAATGATTACTGCTCCCTCCCAACAAGCTGGATGAGCAGCTGGTGACTGTTTCATCCTACCTGGCCTGTGCTTTATAACCAAACTGGATTTACCCAGCTCTGTTTGAGCTCACTTCAAACATGGTTCTGCTGCCTGTCTCTGGTAGCACCAGCCTGGGTTGGTTCCTTCCCACCGTGCTGTTCTGGAAAGGACTCTAGAGCTGAGCCCTTCAATTTCCTGAATAATTTTTGTTTACAGCCTTTGTGGAGCTGGTGGAACAAGCAGGTTTTCCCCTTTCTGCCTCTGAGGGATTGGGGTGTTGGCCCAGACTTGCCCCACCTCTTAGGAGCAAATTCTTGCGTTATGACTGACGTGAGATGTCTTGAGAGAAGCTGAGTTTATAGCCAGGTGTCAAGCAAACCTCTGGGTGCAGCTTCCAATTTAAGTCTCCTGGGTTTAAGGACTTGCTCCTGGTCAAGATTTCGATGCAGGGAGGGAGAAGTGGCAGTGTGCTGCTGTGGAACTGCACTGGAGATGATGCTTCCAAAGCAGCAAATTTAAAGAGAGGAGGAGTGAGAAGCCTGGGCTGTCTCCCACTTCCCTATCGTGTGTGAGCACGGGGTAAGAGTCTGAGGGTGAAAGGGAAGATAACAGCACAGGTCTGGGAGGAGCAGTGCAGAGCAAGGTGCCTGGGCACAGCTGAAACTCTGCAGAACCGAGGAGTTTGAATTTGACCTGATAGGAGCTGAGGGAATGATTTTGGGGTCAGTGTGAGCATTTTAAGGATTCTCCTTTCCGTAATTTTCGCAGCGATTGCAATCGCCACCTGCCTTCTGCTGCCAGGGCTGCCAAAAAGAGCAGTAACTTCACAGCAAGCCCTGCACTCCTGGGTGTCTCCGAGTGCTGTGTACTGGGGTGCAGGATGCTCCTGTGCTATGGTTTGTGCTCAGACAGACCCTGGGCTCTCACTAAAGCTCTGCACTCTCTGTGTGTTTGCAGGCATATGCAGACTACATGGGCTTCATCCTCACTCTGAATGAAGGTGTCAGGGGCAAGAAGCTGACCTGTGAATACAAAGTTTCAGAGGTAGGAGAAGAGTTTGGATCCCCTTGTTACTCCTTTCCTGCCTTTTTTTTTTTTTTTTTTTTGGCTCTACAGTGAGTATTTCCTGGGTAAGAAATGAATTGGTAGCTTATCTGGGAGCCAGGGGAGAATGAATGTTATGGTTTGGGATGCAAATGTCAGGGTGCCGTCGTCCCCCCAGGATGCAGAGACTCTGGATGTGCTTGGTGGACGGGAAATTAGCAAGTGGGCAGAAACTGGTGGGGAACCAGTGATGCTCTGAAGATGTGATATTCCCTCCTGGTTGCAGGCAAAAGGCTGGGATGCCTGTACCATTCTTGTTCCCAGAGTGGTTTTTCTGTAGGAAAATCCATGGGCAAACCACTTCTCTTCCTGTCCCTCCTCGTTGCTCAGACTGTGTTAGTGGCACGGATCTCAGCCCAGGCTGCAGCTAAGCTGTGCAAGTGCTGGTTTGACAGTTGTGACCTCAAGGTGTGTCACTGGCTGCACCTGCCTTGCCCAGGGTCGTGCTAAAGATCCCCGGGGCTGCAGAGCTCACAGGGGTGCTGGGATGGCCTGAGAGATTGCAGCTGGGCTGGGAGGTTTAAATTGTGGAGCAAGATTGCCCCTTCCAAGGTGTTGAGCAGAAAGCACCTGGTTTTCCCCTTGCATGAATGTGGCTGTCAGTTGTCTCTGCCTGCTGCCATAGCCAGTTTTAATGGCTGTTCTCCTTCTAAGGGCATAGTGAGATCATTTGGAGCCAGAGGGAAAGGGCAGGCACCCTCAGTGGTGTCACTGCTGCCCTGAGGGCTCTCTGGGTGCTGCCAATCCACAGAGCATACATTGGCCACCACCTTTGCTTCCTTGTTGCACAGTGGATCCCCCTCCCTTGTTCTGTGCTGCAATGAGGAGATTCTTGGGGACATTTTTACTGATCACGGTTGTGCAAGAAAGCTGAGGGTGGTGTACAAAGATCTAGGCAAAATGGGCAGCAGATTGGGCCCTGTGTTTATAGCTTCATTCTGGTGTGGGAAGGCAGCTGATGATGGTGTTTAATCCAGTCTTCATGTTTGAAGTACTGTGTTGAGTCCAGCCTTCCCTGCTAGGAGCCAGTGTGTGAATGAGAATCTCCCCTGTAGTTCATGGAGGGGATCGAGGATAATGAGTCTCTCCCTAACAGGCTTTGTGCCCCCTTTTGTTCCTTCAGTTCAGTATAAACTGCTGTCAAATGCTGCTCTTGCTTTCTGCTGTTTGCATTTCACCTTTGAGTTTTGTCTTTGTCATGATCTTGCTTGTTCCCAACCATTCACAGAGCACTTCTACGGAAACAAAGCATTAAAAATGAACAAAACAAAGAGGGGGGAAAAACCCAACCCTCTTCGACAAGCCCTTTGAGCTGTCAGGAAAAGCTGTACCAAGGCTGTGTCTGCAGAAGAGCCCTCTTGGAGTGGATGTTTTCCATCCATGATCCCAGTCCAAGTAACAAACAAGAGACACGATCCCAACTGCTTGGGAAGTGGCAGGGAACAAATCTCATTCCCCACACACTGAGGAGAGCAGAAGCCTGTGACTTGAGGCACAGGTGGAGCATCCCCAGGGTTGTCTTGTTGATGAGGTTGCTTGTTCACATAGGCTCCTTTGTAGATCAAACTGCTTATCTGTGCTTTTAAAGGCTCAGCCCCTCGTGGCCTCTTCTTGCATCTCTGCTCAGCTTTCTTCTCTTTTGCTGTACCTGCTGCCGATGTGCTTTTGTGCCATCCCATCTTCCTTCCTGATCAAATGCCAGGGACACCTTCCTTTGGCAAATGACCTCCTGGAATCCTTTCTGCTGAATGCATATCCTCTCTGTGACTTACTGGTATTGCTTTGCCATGAAATAAAAAATGGAAGTATGGTCTACTCTGCTTTGAAAGAGACAGCTTAGTGGTTTCCAGAGTGTGTGTCTATACCAACCTTTCTGCTGGAGCCAGAGCTGGATCCTGTGGGAGCTGAGCCCTTGGAGACTTGTTCAGCTTGCTCTGCTGCTAGTGACACATTGTGTGGAGCTGTCCAGGGTTTGCTGGAGGCATCTGACAGGCACTGATAGCAGACTCTGGCACAGGTGCTGTGTCTGGCACAAGGCTGTGTGAGTGATAGGCTGTGACCTGCCTTCCCCTCCTGGAGGGAGTGCTTTCCACATGGGGATCCATCAGCGACTGCTGGGGCTGCAGCCTGGGGCAGTGACTTGGATCAGAGGAGCAGTGCTGTGAGGAGGAGGAGGTTAGTTTTGGCCATGCAAGGAGTAGACCTTCCCTTCAATGCAGTGAGGGAAAGTGGTCGGTCTTGTGGCTTTGCTCTGCTTCCAGGAAGGAAGTGGGGGAAGCAGCAAATGCTCTGATTTTAGCAGCTCCCCATTCTGACAGGGTCTGAGGAGCCCAGAGGGGGAGAGTTGGTCCCCATGGGCAGCTTTGGCTGCAGTGGTGCCTCCTCAGCACCTCTGTCTGCCTGGCCCCTGCTCTTGAGAGCTGCTGACAGGTCTGTGCTCTGTAGGAAACCGTGTGGTTTGCCTTTGGGACCGGTGGCAGACTCAGGGTCAAGGAGATGCAAAATCAGCATAACAAGAAGAGCAAGGAGAGCAGGGGGGAGGCTGCCCTTGCTTTGATCACTGGAAAGGTAAAGCAAAAATAGAGCTTAAAAACCCAGCCAGGCAAAACAGGCTGCAGTGGTGCTGATGGCTGTGTTCCCATAAGCTCCTTTCACCCCCACAGGGGTCAGCCCTGAATGTACAGGCTTCCTCTGCTGGACAATGGGAAGCTGCTTCTTTTAGTTACCCCCTTTTCAAAGGGCCTTGAGCCCAAAATGAGCCGCATCTCTTTAATTATTTATTGGTGTGGCTGAGCCGGCAGCTGGGTCCTGCTCTCCCGTGTTCAGTGGGGCTGGGCTTTTAATCCCTTTAAAGCCAGCAAGTGGGGAAGGGGAGGTTGGACTCTCTGCTCCCTAGGGAAGGAGCTGGTCCGTGCCAGCCGTTTATCCAGGCAGCACCGAGTGCTCGTGGAGAGGGTTTGAAATACGGTGGCTGCTCATAATGAGCTGCTGGTGCCGGCGGATAAATCACCAGCACGATTTAATTATTTAATGCAACCCAGTGCTGGGGATGCTGTTGCTTAATTGGAGGGGATGCAATAGCCAGGAAGGAGTAGGGCTGAGTCCAAACCTGGCCCAGTGCAGTTGAAGTGTGTTTGATTCCTGCAGTGTTTTGGGAGCAGGGAGCTGGAGCTGTGCTGCTTCGGTCCACATGCATCTGGGGCACTGGCCTGTTAGTGCCTCCAGGGCCACCCAGAGCTTTAGGCTATCTTGTCCCTTGGCTTTTTTTCCTTCTCGGTGTGTTCAGGTCTTGTCCCAGTCTCTAGTCTGGCTCAGTGGCCAAATGTCAAGGTCCTGGGGTGGGGTGATCCCTCTCCTGCTTGTTCCCACCATGTCCTTGGGGTGGCACCTCAGGAGTCACTGTCTGTGGGAGGCTGTGTCTGCCGTGAGACCCCTCCTCCCAGGAGCAACCTGCAGCTGGTTCAGTGGGAGCACAGCTCTCCCATGCCTGGCTTTGCCCACCCCCTTCGAGTGGCACTTCAAGGGCTGGAAACTTGCTGGGCTCTGCTGTTTCCTCATCCTCCCGACAGCAGCGTGAAGAATTGAACCACAGCCCAGGAGACCAGCCGGCTTCACACGGTCGATGCCTCCAGCAAAGTCAAACCAGCCGCCGCTTCTGCTGTCCTCTTTGTCCCCTTGAAGGAGGAATCCCCTCTCGAGACAGAGGAGCCTACATTGCCCGGGGCCTGGCCAGCTGCTGTGGCGGCTGACGGCTCTCCAGCTGCTTGGAGTCAGGCAAGGAGAATCCCAGAGCCTCTGGCAGGCTTGACCAGTTGTCAGCAGAGCCTCCTGAAACTGTCTGGAGCTGCTAAAAGTGCTGCCTGTGGTGTTGTCTCTTGGTATGGGGAGTGTAGCTGTTCCCCAGCCATTTGGGCCAGGCAGGGACAGGGTGTGCATTGGCCAGCCCTGGTCTGACAGCACAGCTGACATTGTGCTATGTCACCCACTGCACCTCTTCTCTCTTCCTTCGTGGCCACTCTCATACATCCTACATGGGTCCCTCACTTCCAGCACTGGGTGTGAAAGACATTGCTGTGGTCTTGCTGTTGTTGCTGTCTTCCCATCAGCTTTCTGTTTGAATTGAGACATTTCTCTGAGAGCTAAGAGTTTCTCATTCCTGCTCTGATGAGAGCACTGATGGGCAAACCAGGCTGCCTCTTCCCCTGGGTAGGTTGTGTTTTGCCACATGCAGTGGGTGTCCCTGGGCTGGAGCTGCCTGATGGTCTGGTTGGTAGGAGTTTGAAGCAACAGGAATCATGCTGAGAAAGTTGACTTGCTGTACAAATGTGTCGTGGTTTAACAGCATCTGCTGCTAATCCTGGCTCCTAAGAGACATTTCAAGATGATTATTAGAGCCTTGAGAAGGGCCTTTAAATCACATCATCAGCCACTGGTGAGGATGCATGGCACTGTATACATGCTATTCTTTATCCTGTGGGGAAGGCAGGACCCTTAAGATGTAGAGCCTGAGTTGTGTGTTGGAGGTCCCTGAATTGTGTAGCACTTCCCTGCCTCTCAGTCCTGTGAGGACTGTTCTGCAGCTGGGAGCTTGCTATAGCTCTTCTCCAAGAGGTTTTGGAGCACAGTGCTATTACAGCTCATGAAGGATGGTGTGGGCGACTGGGCCTCAGTCTGCCTCAGGCTGGGCTTTGCACTGGACTGATCTCCTGCAGGGAAGAATGATTTTTCTGTCCCCTCTGCATTTTGAGGAGAGTTAGTGCAGCCCATTTCCATGTGCCTCTCTTGGGAAGAACAGTGTGGGCTTTAATGACTCCCATCAAGGGGAGAGATGTTGGAGACTGAGAGACTACTCTGTTTTATGTCACTGTGACCCCTCACCCTCTCATTCTCTGTAGGCCATTGAAAAGCTGGTGGCTCTGCTGAACACCCTTGACAGATGGATCGATGAAACCCCGCCAGTGGATCAACCTTCTCGCTTTGGGAACAAAGCCTTCAGGACCTGGTACGCCAAACTAGACCAGGTGAGCATGTCTGCTGTGTAGTGTTACCTGCAGCTCCCACAGAAGGGCAGTGTGCCCAGCAGGGGTGGGAGAATGGCTCTGTCACTGTGTGGCAGCCAAGCAGCTCACAGAGGAATTGCTCAGATAAGCCTTGAAGGATCCACCTCTTGATTCGCATCACTTACCCCTGAGTTGGTGCTGTCTTTTCCTCTTGTGAGAACATATGGGCCATGTAAATGCTCTTGGCTGAATCTCCAAGTTCTGGTTAAGCCATGAGGGCTGTCCAAGCCCGAGGAATTCCTTTGCTTTGTAACTGCCCACTGTGTCACAAAATGAGAGAAAGACTGGGGAAAACTGTTTGAATTCCTTCAGTTTAGAGCACTTGCCCTGCACCAAGCTCTGCAGGTGGCACAGCCCCAGTCCCAGCAACAGTGGCCTTGCAGCTGCTCTGCTCCTCTGGTGATGCTTTTGTCCTGGAGATGGCTCAGTGGTTAACTGGGTCAGTGTATGTGGGTGATGGGGCTTTTCTGTCCTACAGGATGTGTGTGGCCTGAATAGGTCTCAGGACAAGCTCTCCCTGACGTGTTCCATCTCTGGAGATGACTTCTCCAACAGAATTTGCTCCTCTCTTGTGCTGCCTCTGGGTATTGCAGAGTGCTATTGCAGCCCTCACTCTGCATCTGAGCACAGAGCGTCTTGTCCCTGGGGACTGTGACAGGTCTGTGCTCACTCCGGGGAGTCTTTCATGTCTTTCAGGAGGCAGAAAAGTTGGTGTCAGCAGTGATTCCCAAGCATTTGGCTGATGCTGCCCCAGAAGTGGCTGTGTACCTGAAGGAGTCTGTGGGGAACTCCACCCGCATTGACTATGGCACAGGTACCTGGGCTTGCACACTGGCCAAGGCTGGGTTTGTTGGGAAGAGACCCTTTGGAGTCGGGTGCTGTATTTATTTAAATATATTGTTACCAGTATTTTTAGTGCCAGCTTGAAATGAACACCTTCCTTCTAGAGCCCCCTCACCCCTCTGCCCTGTGTGGGCTGTGACTGAGAGCTGGGGCTGGGAGCTGTGCTAGAGCTGTGGCACCCTTTCACATCTCATCCAAGGAAATGGGAACCAGGCTATTCTGGGATGAGCTGTAGGACCTACTTCACTGCATGCAGCAGTCCTGCAGTAGGCAATTTAAAGGGATAAAATATGCTGGCTTGGATTGGAACTAGAGTGAGAGCCATGTTCATGTTCAGTGGGAGGTGTCCCTAGAGGGACATTATAATGGTCTGGTGGTCCCTAGAAGGGAATCACTCCATACAGAGGGGCTTTGAAATCTGAAGGTAGAAGCACCTGAGGAGATTCTGAATTGCAGGCTGAAGTAACCACATAGGCTTCAGTGAGAACTAAATACAGAATTGTCTACATGCTCTGCTCCTCTCTGGAGGATAGGTGTGTCCTCACCAAACGGCAGGAGAGCAGGATGCTGTGAGTGTAAGGAAACATGACTTTAGGCTTGGGCAGAGAGGGGAACAGGAGGCCGTGGGTAAAGGCTGAAGGATTGGAGGCTGTGCAGTGCTGGCTGCGGCTCACTGGCACCAGGGGGAGATGTTGTCCTTGGAAAGGGGCTCGGTGGATGGGGTTTGGTCAGCTCAGAGAAGGAAATTCAACCTCTCCTCCCATCCCATGTGTCCCAAGCCAGGGGCCCATATCCCAGCTCATGGTGTCCCAACTATGGGTGCATTTTGTTCCTACACTGGGAGCTGCACCTGTCCATAGTGTGGAGCTTGTACTCTCCCTTCTTCTGTGGTCCTTCCTGCTAAAAGACATTTCTAGATTTGCTGGTTGTTTCTTTTCCTTGCTGTTAGCTGGAGGGCCAAGCTGCAGAGGCTCAGCTTGAGATCCCAGTACCTTCTGGGACAGACTGTTCCTGGCAGTGTCATGGGATCTGCATCCTTCCGACACAGAGATATTTTTGAAGCAGGAGGAAATCTGTTTGCTTGCAGATGTGAGGTTCTCTTGCATCCCCCGAGCAGATGACTCTGCAGTGCTCCACTTCCCCTGCTGTGCCAAGCTCCTGGGAAAGTCCCTGCCTTGCTCCCAGCATGCCCAGTTGGAGCTGTTTTTCTTTAAGAACTTCTTCTTTTCTCTAAATTAATGGTCATTTATGAATGTCTAGAAGGTATAATTCGGGTGGGTGCTGCAGGGGGATGGAATATTGTCAGCTCATGGCATTAACAGTGACAACAGGGTTGAGAGGGGACTGTGACTGCTGTAATTTGTGAAGAGCTGTTGTGGTCCCACGGAAGGGTTGTCCTGGGGGCCAAAGACACCTCTGTCATGTCTCTTCATGTCTTTTAACTCCAGGGCACGAAGCTGCATTTGCAGCCTTTCTCTGCTGCCTCTGCAAAATCGGTGTGCTCAGAGTGGATGACCAGATGGCCATTGTCTTCAAAGTGTTTAACAGGTGAGGTAATGGGAGGAGAAGGGCTGGAAGTATTGGGCTGTTTGGGGGAAAGGGTAGAATGGGAAAGCTGAAGACAATTTTAGACAAAATTAGGAGCAGATGTACTTTTTAATGGACTGTACACTGACCCATTATAACTATCTCCAAAAGAGGTGATGGCACCTGGTCTGTCAGAGGCAGAGTGTCCTTCTGGAAAGTTACTTTAGTGGAGCACAAGTTACTGAGCTCTGTGGGTGAGGCTCTGTGCTTTGTGATAGACAGGAATATCTGATCAGAGGATCTAACATCTCTTCAGGCATCAAAACCAAAAAATCTGTGCAACTGGCAGGCCTTCACTGCTCCTCTAGATGTGTTTCCAGCCCAGGAGGTAGAGTTGATAGTGATGAAACTGGTGGAATGGGTGTTTGGAGTCTGGAGATCTAATCCCAGCCGTATCACTGTTTGGTGGCATGGAAACAATTTCCTTCAATAGTACTTCCAGCTTTAATTTTCCACCTGAAAAGTGGAAGTAGTGATTGCTGTAAGGTAGAAAACTCTGCTCCTTTGGAAGTTGTTGAAGGGATGTGAAGTGTCAATGTTTACTAATAACAGTGGGGATGAGGAAAGATCTGCACCAACATAAGACATTGCAGATAGAATAAACCCCTGCCACTGGATTTCTGTGTGCATTTGGTGTTAGGTACCATCAGGCTGCTTTCTATGGCAAGGGAGCTGAATATATATTATGTGAACTGTGCTGTATGTGGGGGTCCTGCTTACAAGTGATAAAGTTGTGTCCTTTCCCAGACTGGTTGTTCTTGTCCTCACATATGTCAAAGGCAGAAGAAGGCCTTGCCTTACCCCTTCCTCTTCTCTTTGGTCTCAGGTACCTGGAAGTGATGCGAAAGCTGCAGAAGACCTACAGGATGGAACCTGCTGGCAGCCAGGGCGTGTGGGGCTTGGATGACTTCCAATTCCTGCCTTTCATATGGGGCAGTTCCCAGCTGATAGGTACTAATAAAAATGTTCTTGTGTCCCGGGTTGCCCTCTACCCCATCTGTCTAGGTTGTAAAGATGATTGGACTTGGGGCTGACTTTTAAATTCAAATATGTCAGATTTGTGTACAATACAGCAGGAGAGTTTGGGGCTTGGATTTTTTTTTTTTTTTTACCTCAGCTTTCCAAATAAAGCTGGTTGGGAGATTGAAGGCTTCCTTGTATAGTACTTCTGTCTTTATTGCAATGACTGCAATGAAGCTTTTTAAAAGGAGAGTCTTGGTTTTGGTGCTAAAAAATGCAGTTTCTGCTCTGGGGAGTTCTGTCCTTGCAGAGGCACTGGAGTGGAAGATGAGATAGAAAGGAGCAACTCTGTGCTGTCTTTTAAAGAGCTATGATATGAGAGTTGTGTTTGTGGGCGAGGGGCAGGACAGCATCTGGTTGAACTTGGTCTCAGGAGGGGATTGCCATACAGGTTACTTCCTGTTGTCTCTTACTCTTTTTAGACCATCCAAGTCTGGAACCTCGGCACTTTGTTGATGAGAAGGTGGTAAATGAAAACCATAAGGACTTCATGTTCCTGGAGTGCATCCTCTTCATTACAGAGGTGAGGAATGGAAGGTTTGTCCCATAGGGATGTTCTCTTGACATTAGATACTTGGCTCTGGCGGTGGTTTTCTCTTCCTCCTTTGCCTGTTTGTTTGCTCTTGTGGAACTGTGCAGATGAACCATTGTTGCATGGCTGAGGTGTTCTCCTTGGATGAGCTGAGACAGGGATGTTGAGAGGAAAGTGTAATTAAGCTGGATGGGCTGTGGATTGTAGTTGATGGGAGCTGTAACACGTACAAACAAATAACCTTGGATCATCACTTGGATCAGTCAGTGGGAGCTTGGATGGAAAAGACTGGTTCCCGCAGATACACTAGGAAGAGGAAGTAGGAGCTGCGAAATAACTGCGCTTGCCAAGACAACCTCCCTTCCCTGCAGCCCATGGGTGCTGCCTGGCAGCCCTGGGGCTCCCCTTGCTTAGGGCAGGCTCCCAAACCCCTGTGCTGCTCCGTCTCCTCCAGGTTCTACCAGAAGAATTACAAGGTGCGTTAAATGCACCTTATTTGTAAGTGACCTAGAGCAGAGGTGGTGCTGAGATTCACTCAGCTGGCAGCGCTCTCAGGGCCGTTTCTGCTCAGGCACTGCAAGATCCTTGGGAGAGGGGGTAGGTGATCCTCAGTTTGCTGGCAGCCATGGGCTGTTTCAGTGAGGGAGCTCATGGCTTACTGCCCTCAGCATGAGTGGAGGATTTGGCTGTATTTTCCCCAGTTCCCACACTGCACAGTCTGGACAGAGAGGGCAAGAACTACCCGCTCTGTTGTGGTGAGGGATTTCTTGTCTCTGGCAAGAGGGAGTTGATGGGATTAATTTTGAAGGACAGAGTGTGGTTCTTCCCCTTTGTTCTGTTCGCTTTCCCCCCTCCTTGCCTCTCTAATTTAGTGATTAGATGAGAAGGGAGGTTACGGACTATGAACTTAGCCTTTCATGTAGGAAATCTTCATAGGAGCCTTTGGCCCAAACCTCAGGAGGTGCTGTGTCAAGTCCTGCTGAATCTGGTAGGGTTTGTTGGTACTCAGCACCTCACAGGGTTTAACCCTTAATGCCAAGATAAATCATACCATGGGTAGTAAAGAGGTGCTGGTGGAAGAGATCAAGATGAGGACAGGAAATCAGGAGCCAAGATGGTCAAAGATTTATTTTAGTTTAGGCCTCTGTAATATCCAGACAGTGCACTGACCTGTTAAAAACATACATCTCTTGAAATGTGTGTAGAAGATTCTGCAGTGCCCAGTTGACAGGTGAAATTTAAAATACCCAGCGCCATCCTTCTGCCTCTGCCTGCAGAAAGTCAGCTTTTTAGCAGGCTTTTCAAGTAAGTGATTTGAGTTCCTTTTCCCAACATTTGTTGTGGATCATGGAATTTGGTGTTTCTTCCGAGTTCCCCAGTGCCACCTGGTGGCAAGGAGCCCTCTTGGCCCTCCTGCCGTGAGCTGAAAGGGACGGCAGCAGCCGGCATTACCAAATCCATGGTACATTCAATGCATCTCCATGTGGGTGATGCTTCATTTTTATAAAGATTTTCCTTTTAAAACTTGGGGTTTTTTCCCTCCCAAGCTCTCGGGAAGGCCATGACTGCCACTAGGGGGTGCGAGGCAGCCTCAGTGCCCTCCAAATCCTTTCTCTCCAAAATCAACAACAAAACAGAATAGCAGGGGAAAAAAAAAGAAGCAATCAAAGACTTGAATAAATGAACGATATTATTTTCTTCTGAGCTTGTCATTTGGAAACAGCTCTCCTTTAAAGGTATTAAACACGTAACAAACGCCGCAACAGTTCCCATAGTGGGTCTGGTACATTCTGACAACATTAGAGCAGGTTTTGTTTCAGACTACAACTGAGGAAGGTTGTTTTCTATCAACTGAGAGAATATTCTCTTGAGCAGATACTGTTCTCAGCCCCCAGGTGATATTTCAGGAATATGGATATATGCTGTTGTGGTGTTTGCCACGTGTGTATTTAAACCTCAGGCTCTTAAAGCAGCAGCAAGATGATGTCCAGGCTGAACCCACCATGGCATCCTCCTTAGAGCAGTGCCCAGGCACAGCACTGAATCTTGCACGAGCTGACCTGATGTTGGGAAATCTGCAGGGTGGGTTTGACCTGAACGCATGGTTTTGGAACAGAGCTGGCTAGGATTTGAGCTGTTCCCCTGCTGCTGCCTTTGCCTGCCAAAGGGGTGTGTGTGGTACCTGAAGGTGTGAGGATGAGGAGGGTTTGGGAGCATCCCTTGGTGCCCACAGCACAGGGGCTGTGGAGGGCAGTGATGCAGGGCTGCCTCTGTGTGTTCAGAAGAGGGGAGCTGGGTACACCCCAGCTGTTGTGGGGGATCGGTGCACTTGCCCAGATGCTCCACTGAGAGCTCAAGGCAGGCAGCAGGAATTTCAGCTTCAATCTGGCTTCTAAATTTGGGAAGGGAGGGCTCGGGTTTCTGCTGGAAGGGAAGGAGCTGACAGGAAAGCACGGCCTCAGCCGTCCCCCTCCCCCCTGCACTGACAGAGGAACCATTTACAAAAGGCCGATTCTCTTGGGAACTGAGAGGCAGGAACGCCGCGTCTGTGAGTAATTTCCTGCTCAATATGGCTGCTCTGACTCACTCCGTTCCCCTGGGGTCACTGCGGGACTGCAGCGCGCTTGCCGCCTCTCGCTCTCCCCCCCAGCTCTCCCTCTTCACCCTTTGTGGCTGGAAGGAGATGATTTTTTTTTTGTTCCCCTTCTCATCCCTCTTATTTTTCCCGCCCCAGCTTGAAACCATAGCCAAGCCATCCCTCGCTGGGCGTCCTGGGTGAGGAGGGCCACAGTGGTGGCCATGCCAGGCGTGAGCGTGGGACTGGCCAGCTGTGCCTGTCTCCTCCGCGCTCTCTGGCTTGGGAAGGGGAGGAGAGCACGGTGGCGGTGGCTGATGCCAGCTGTGCCCCTGTGAAGGGCTGTGATGCTGGGGGAAGGTTTGACTTCAAAACTCAGGCAGTCAAACCTCCCCTGGTGAGAGAGGAGGCTCTGATGGAGCCGCCTGGCACAGAGCTCCCTGGCAGCCACTGCTTTGGGTCCCCACCGGTGCCAAATTCTGTGCTGGGTAACGTGCCGGCGCTGCCGGGGAGCACCATGCTTTGTGTGTGTGCACATTTCATCTCGTACCTATGAGGGAAGCGTGTGGTGGAGGGGACAGGGAGCAACTCATCCGTCATCCCCCGGCTCATGGGAACCTCCAAGGGGAAGTGGAGATGCACTCGTGCTCTCCCGGCACCAGGCAGAGCTGCAGACCCGTTTCCCCCATGCTCCAGCCACAGGGCCAACAGGTTTGAAGCACATCACCCTCCCAGCAGTGGGATTTTTGGGTCCCTCCACCCTCTGCCTCTCTTTCTTTCTCTGCTGCAGGCTGGTGTCACACAGGCATTGCAGAAATGCAGCAGGATTTTCCCAAAGCAGATTGATTGGCCTTGCTTGCTTGTTTAGTGGGTAGAGAGGTTGTTTTGGAGACGCTTTTCCCACCCTCTCTCCAGGCCTGTGCGTGCGTGGAGGGAAGGGGTTAGCTGTTCAAGCCCCGAGTCGGGAATGAGAGTCCAAAAGATTCCTCTCTCCCCACGCTCCTCTTTAGCGTGAGCTTCGGCCTTGTGGTTTCTGATGTCATGGGAACTTTGCTCAGTCAGAGTGGCTGTGTTGTATTTCTTTTTCTCCCTGAGGGTCTGTTTTTGTTCATGGAAGAGAAGGAGAGACAGCTACCCAGGGAATCTACATGTAACTGCCCCTGATTGCAGCTTCCCTCCTGCCCTCCCTCCTCCAAACCCCTCGCCCTGGGAGGAGAAACAGTGGAGTTTAAAAAAAAATAAAATAAAAAAATTTAAAGCATCTGCTGCAAGCCAGCAGCTCACAGCTCTGGAGCTGGTTTGGAGAGCGTGTCCTCTCTGCTCCTGCTTCCCCTAGAGCCCTCCTCAGCTAGAGGCAGGTGTGGAGTGGGCTGTGGACACAGAGCTGCTGCCAACCTGCACTGCCCTCTGTATTCAGGGAAGGCAGCGACGGTTGTCGCTGCTGCTTGTTGTTGATCTGAATGGGGAGTGAGTCATTTTCTTGGAAAGCCGAGCAGTGCTGCACTGGGAGGTTTCTGGGTAGAATAGGAACAGCGTTGAGCCAAGCTCTACTCGGGGGGAGAATGGGACTTATGTGGGGCTTTTTTAATACAGTCATTAAAAGGGAGGTGTGCAGAGGGAGGTCTGATTAGAAAAGCGTGGCAGAAAAAGGCTTAATTTTATCAGGGAAGGAGGGGAGCTGGATTGCCACGGCTTCATGTGATGTGGCCACAGCGGGAGGAAGCATGGAGGGAGGGAGGGAAGACGCAGTGAGGTGGCTGGTGCGTGGGTCACTGGGCTTGGTGGGAATGTTTGCTTGGAGAGAGTGTGAGCGTGAGTCACTGCTGGTGCATGAGCTTCCTGGCTGGCCCGGCTCCCTCAGCCCTGTGCTTGGTCTCTTTCAGATGAAGACAGGCCCCTTTGCCGAGCACTCCAACCAGCTCTGGAACATCAGCGCCGTGCCCTCCTGGTCCAAGGTCAACCAGGGCCTCATCCGCATGTACAAGGCAGAGGTGAGTGCTGTGGGCAGTGGGAGGCTGCTCGGCCACACACCTCCTCTCTTCCACAGCACCATGGGTCAGCTCTTGTGCTGCTCCAGGTGTGGGCACCCCATCACAGCCATTTGTTACTCCTTACTGATTGTGGCTTGGGAGCCCTTGGCCATTCAGGTGCTGCTGGCTAGAAGGAGCTCCTGCCTCGTGTTTGCCCCAAAACCAATCCCAAAGTGGCCATGCCTTGCAAATATGACTTTCACCATGTCTTGTGTTACCATAGTGCAAGTGCAGATCTCCAAATTAGGGCCAGTGTCTTGACCTGCTTGTTCTGGTCCACCACTATTTTACCAGCTAGAGGAGACCTATTTTAAATTACCATCCCATGTTTCAAGAGCCGCAGAGCAGGCTGAATGCTTCCTACTGATTTACCCTTTCTACAAGCCCCATCTGTGCTGTGTGCCAACCCAACGAGGCCACAGCCAGAGGGTTTGGCAACCCTCTGCCCACCAGCTCTGCTGGCACTGCCCCAGGCTTTCCTGGCGAACCCTGACCTGGAAAACTGGGCAGTTTTGGCTCTCCCTTATCTTCCTTCCTGCTGAAGCTAACCCTAGGCTTGAGGAAGCAGGACGGGAACCGCCACGTCTGGGCCTCTGGAGGGAACGGTGCTGGCTCTGCAGGACGCACTGGCTGCACTAAAGTGCTGGAGGAGCAGGGATGGTGCAACTCCCTCCTGGCAGTGGGGGAGACTGGTGGTGCCTGGAGGAGTTAATCCCACACCCTGCAGTGCTGCTGGAGTCAGCCGTGCTCCTTTTGGGAGCTGAGACAAGCTCCTGCTTCTGGGACACACAGGCTGTGCCGGCAGCTCTGCTCAGGCCCAGTGCACAGAGGGGTTAACTGCCGAACGGCCGCTCCCTCCCCCAGCCCTTCCTCTGCACTGCACATCCTGTGTTTAGGTTCCAGGCCACATACCTCTCTAATCTGTGAGGTGTCACTCCCAGGCCCGCTGGCTCCTTCCGCCCCCAGCTCAGTTTTCCTCGCAGCCTCCAAAGAGGAGAAGTGGGGCTGGGGGCCGACCCCCTTGCCTGGCTGCTCCTGGGAGGGGTGCTCTGGGCTGCTCCTTGGAGAGAGGGGTGGCCCTGGGCTGCAGCTCCGTCACAGGGGCTGGAGACACTGCCTGCTGGAAACCCTGAGCTGGAGGCTGAGGGGTTTGAAGGGAGGACTGCAGCACTGTGAGTGCCTTTAAAGTGAAACATGAGTGTTCTAAAACTTAGAGCTTCGGTGTGGTCTGCTGCTGCCTCAACAACCCTGCCGTGGTCCTTCCCTTCCTTTGGATCAGTTCCTTCACAAGCTGGGTGCTCCCCTGGCATCCCACATTCCCCAGCATGTTCAGGTGCTCCTGCCTGGTGCCCAACATGCCCTGTGCCATGGTTGCTCCCACCTGTATGTGGCTGGAGGAGCTTGGCAGTGATGAGCCCATAGTGCAGTGCACACATTCACTGATGTTCTGGGGCCACTGTGTGCTGGCAGATCTACCTGTCCCCTGGCTGGAGACAGCACAGCTCAGGGGTCCTCTAGAGACTGGGACATTCTTTGCCTGTTCAACGTGCACCCAAGACATGGTCTTTTCTGAAGGCCTTAATCTGTTTTGAGTAGCAGGTGACTTTCTGGGTGAAAATGCTGGATCCAGTACTGGTAGGTTCCTAGAAATATCTGAGATGTAGCTGTGTCAAAGGGAGAATGCAAAAACTGCTAGGAAGGGTAATGATACTAATTTCGGCTAAACTGTAAAAAACATTGAGTCAACCAAAGAGCTTTAAATTTAGGGCTTTTTCTTCAAATAATACTTGTAGGTCTTAAAGGACTAATCCTAAAAACATGATCCTTGTGTAGTGTTGTCCTCTCCTGGCATGGCATGGAAGCTGTGTTCACCTGGATGGGCGGAGGAGAGGGGGCACTCCTGCTCAGGAGTCCTCAGGGTTCTTTACAATAGATATATCTTTAGATATAATCTGTTCTGGGGAGTCTTCTACCCTGCCACTGGCTCAGCCAGCTCCTGCCTGGCTTGGGAGATGACAGGGGTGTGGATGTGGACATGGCAGCATGGCTGGGCAAAGCTTTCAGTTATGGTGTGCCTGACCCTGCAGGTTACACCAACATTTGCAACTAGAGGATCTCTTTGACTGATTTTCTGGGAATGACACAAAGTTAGGAGCCACTGAACCGTCATCCTTTGCAAACTGAATCCATCTAGGTGTCTCAGGCCAGGCACAAAGTCACTGCTGGAGATCTTGTGTCTTTTCTGCTGGCTCCCAGCGTATTTCTGCTTTCTGCGTAGTCTTCACCAATGCAGTCTTTCTGCAATTAGCCACTGCCAGCATTAGCAGAAGAGAAGTCAGCAACACCCATCAAGTGCTGACATGGGTCTTTGTCCAGCTCAAGGCAGGCAGCTTCTGTGGCAGAGCCTGGGGCATGTGATGGCAAAGAGAGGGAAGGTTTGGGGTTGTGGTGTCACTTTAACTGATGAAGGTGAGAGCAAGATTTCAGGTTATATTTGTTTTCCCCTCCCTTCTGCCTGCCCCTCTGATCACCCATTGCAATTAGATCAGGTGAAATCAGACACTCAGCTGGAGGCTCCAGCTCTGTAACACACCTAGGGTGGCTGAGAAGCACAGGGTGCCGGCCGGCACTGACCGGGATTGAGTGGAGGCAGAAGCAGAGGATGGGGTCACTTGCTCGAAACAGACCAGGAGAAATCTCACTTGGTGGGAGTGGGGCAGCCCCCAGACCTAGTTCATTTAAAAAGCACTCCAAAGACTTTATCTCTTCTCTGTCTCCTCTATGGGATGACTTTAAACAGCTGACAGAAAGCTCACGTTTGTCTGTGTGTCCAGGAGCTGTGGTCTGGACCCAGGCACTCCAGGGTGGATGAGCAGTAGGCTGAAGACAATGTGTCTTGTGTGTTTATGAAATCCCAAATGTGTCTATTTATAAGATAATGGGTGAAGACGTGTTCGCTTGAAAGTCCAAGGGCTTTTCTTATTCTCTCCATCAAAGGCAAGTGAAGAAGTCGACAGAATAGAGTGTGGTTAAAGCAGAAGCCTTGATGTTTTTCCCCTGAGCCTGCTTTTGAGTCTCCTGACCTTTCCTTCTCTGCAGTCAGTCAGGAAATACTTTCCATTGTAACTAATCTAGTCCCAGTTCCATCTTTAAAGGTTGGACTTGGTGCATGAATCTACTCCCCAGTTGAGTCCCAAGCAGACCTTTATTGTGATCAAGATGATGGCAAGAAGAAATAAGCCTGAAATTGAGCTAGTGTTGGATACAGTTTCATCCACAGCTGATGCCAGGAGGTCCCTGTTGCTTGGTGCATCTGATAATCCAGTAAATTTGTGCTAGTCCTTCTGGATATAGGAGAAGTTTCTCTGTTTGTCTCTTCTTGAGCTGGTGATGGAATGGATACCCGTTCTTCCCATTGGTGGTAAAGTCTCTTCATCTGGAGCCCAAACCAGTCTGGTCTTCCATGGGACTCCTTGAAGCTAATTGGGCTGACATTTCTAGCTGTCAGCTTCTCCAGTGTTCATTTCTCTCTGCTCTCCCCTCATGTCCCTGTTACCCAGCCATGCTTCCTCTGAGAGTTTGTCTAAATGGTTGTGTGGAGACACAGCAGCAGCTCTGAGCATTAGGAAGCTTTGAAGGTGACATGCCCTGATACTCTCAGGACTTCCTTCTCCTTGGTGCCCTGCCATGAAGATTTGTGGTTTTCTGCCTGGCTATTATTCCCCAGGAGTGGATACAGCCGTGCTGTACTTTCGCCACCTCCAAACTTGTTTGGCTCCAGTGTGCTTGTGCTTGGAACCAGTTGCCTGACCTTTGGCTCCAAAGGGATTACTGTAGGCCTGGGCTTCTGAGCACAAATCCTCCCGCTTGCCCATGATGACAGCATGAGGGCAGGGTGCCTGTGCCTGAGTCTTGCCTTGGGGTGGGAGCTGTCTGCAGCACACAGCTTCCTCCCCAGCCCCAGAGTCTCCCCTGCTGCAGCAGGTCCAGTTTGGCTCCATGGAGAGCACAAGACACCTTCCTATAGAGAGTTGTAACCACATCATGGCTGGCGAACATGCGCTGCTGAGGTCTCTGTGATGGAGTTGAGCCTGCTCTGTGTCCTCTGTGAGGTTTGGGCAGTCTGAGTCTGCAGTAACTCAAAAACCAGAGCTCTCAGTGGCTCTGCCAGGCAAGTGCTGGCAAACTGACGTAGTTATGGACCACAGTCCATGACTTTCCTGCTGTTGGGCTGGTGAGTGGAAGGGACTGTGCCCTCGCAGCCCTGCTCACCCCACACAGAGCCGGGTGTAGCTGCAGGAAGTAGCTCTGAGCTAATCTGCCTTGTAGGGCATCTGTATGACTAACCTGTGATCCATTACTCTGCAGTGGAAGGTGGGAATTTCAGGGGTGAGGGGTTGTTGGAAATAGGATTGTATCTTAAACTATGGCAGCAAAATCACTGGTGCTTGTCCATCAAAGACCTGAGAGTTTGGAAGGCAGTTTGGGCAGTGCCTTGCAGCTGCAGAATGGTGCCTCAAACCCAAAGTGTGGGCACTGGCCTGGGGGGGAGAATCTCTCTGCCCCGGGGGGATTTTGCAGTTCTCAGTGTTTGTAGGGTGAAGCTCTTCAAAGAGATCAGCTTGAGCAAGGAGAGTGGTGAGGGAGAAAGCTGCTGACACAGACATGCTCATGCTCCAGGCCTGGATTTCAGTAAGAAAAAGACTCTGGCTGAAGGGAAGGGGATGGGGTTGTGAAGTGCTGGCCTGAGAAGCCTGATTGGAATGTGGCAGGGGGAGACATGGAGCTGATCCTCTGCCTTCATCTGAGCTGAGTGGCCCTGAACTCACTGTCTCCTGACCCTGCGGGCAGGATGTGGCTCTGGCTGTGTGTGTAAGGTGGAAATGTCTCCTGAATTCACCTCTCTTTATCTCCCCTCCTGCAGTGCCTGGAGAAGTTTCCTGTGATCCAGCACTTTAAGTTCGGCAGCCTGCTCCCCATCCAGCCTGTGACGTCTTAAGGAGACCGCAGGAGGAGTCGAGGCAGCGGAGGCACAGCGCGGCGCTCTTCCTCCTCCCCTCACCCCCTCCTCACCACCCAGCCCATCCATTCCTGCACATCCTCATCGGCAACCACAGATCCAAAGCACTCGCCGGCCTGGCATGGAAGATGGGACCTGGAGCAGCTCCTCCTGCACGTCCTCACCCTGGGGACGTCTCGCTGGCGGCCGAGCCGGGGCCGTGCTGCTCCGCTGTGCCGCATCCACGCTACTGCCGGGCATGGGGATGGATTTGAGCAGGAGCTGTCCTGCAGCAAAGGCCCTCTGCTTTGCTTCCCGAGAGAAGGGGGTGTGGAGGGGAGGAAGGCACGTGTGTATGTGTTGGGCAGTGGTAACTGCAATTTCCCTTTTGAATTTCATTGGAGTTTCCTGTTGCTGTTTGCTTTGGGAAACCGCTGCACGGGGTGAGGTGTGAGCCTCTGTGTGTCTGTATCAGCCAGCTCTGCCTGCACAGGAGGTCTGAAACAGGAAAAGGGAGTTGTAGGGAATGTCTGTGGGTTGTGGAAGCCCAGGGTACTGTCTCTCCCTTTTTCTGGGTAAGGAAAGCGCCCTCCCTCCACCTCTTTGCAAGGTTTGCTGGGTCTTCTTTCCCACTCTAGCACCTCTTCTCTTGGGTGAAGCTGGGAACCTTCTGGGCTGTGGGGGTCTGAGCTGGCTCTGGAGACAAGGTCCTGAAGAGACCCCGCTCTGTGGGAACAGCTATGCAAAGACACTGCTCAGGCTTCCTCTTAACTGGCACAAACCCTGACACATTCACATACCCCCATAACTGGGTCCAACCTGCCCTCTGCACTCCTCGTGCTTTGCTGCCCTGGGGCTGAGCTGGCCTCAGTGGCACAAGGTGACCATGATTGCTCCTGCTTGGTCATAAATTGTAGTGAGAGCCCCATAGCAAAGGGATTTCCCCACGAAGTAGCACGATCCCCAGCTCTTTGAGGGGGACATCCCTGGAGCACAGGCAGCATGAGGGGGCAGCATGCGGCTTCTCATGCATTTATATACTCACGTTGGAAACAAAAAGCATAAATAGCCCAGGACAGCAGGTTATCTCTGGAGAAAGGTCTTTCCCTTTGTCCTTCCCTGCTGGTGTTGCTGTGCTGGACCTCAGGCAGAGGGACCACACTTGCAATGCCACCAGCAGCAGCGTGTTGAAGGCAGATGGTCTGGATCACACCAGCAGCATCACTGGAGGGCAGAAAGGGCTGGTGCTGGTTTTGAGATGAGCTGTCTGTCCATAGGTCTTGACCAAGGTGGTGCACAGCTTTGCAGCTGCAGTGAGGATGTTTCTTCTTGGGGTTCCCAGCCTGGATGTGGCAGGGACAGGGCTCTGGACTGCTGTTTGCTGGGGATCAGGAGCAGCAGGAATCCTTCCTCTGGCATTCCTGTAGATCATGGAGGGGCTGCCCCGAGCCAGGCTGCTCAGCTTTTGCTGCTGCATTACCTTACTGCTGGGGTGGGGGGAAGAAACTTGGTTTTGATTTTTTTTTTATTATTATTTTTTCATTATTTTTAACAGACCTACTTATTCCATCTTATAAAGATTCTTACAGGAACTCAAAAGGAAGGGAGAGTAAGAAAAGAGTCTAAGTTAAGAGGTGGTGAAATGTCCACAGAGCTGAAGCAGAGCTTTCTGGCACTGCAGCTGTCCTGTCTGCTCCTGGCTTGGCCCTGGGCAGGGGGTGGGGGACAAAGAGCCTTTGACCTGCCTGAAACAACTCTATAAACTTGTATTTTAAATGAAAATGGAAGACTGGGGTTAAGTCTTCTTTTACTCCTAAGTGGGATGTGTTTTGTCTTGGCTTTCCAAATGGATCCACTCCTGGAATGTTGCTGGAGATCTGTGTGCTTGCTGGGACTTGATGAGTCTATCTGCAGTGGAGCAGCCCGTGCCTGGAGCAGAGACTCACGGTGTCTCCACCTGTGTCCCCTCGCATTGCTGTGTCTTTTGGCAGGTGTCCCCATGCTTTAAATGACTGTGCAGCATCTGGACAGCAATGGCTGAGCAAAAGCGTCTGGTTTTCTTTATCTGCCCAAGGGTTGGGAAAACATCTCTCCAAGTCGTCTTGTGGAAATGAGGCTTCCATGCAGAAGGATGGGTGGAAATTCTGACACTGATACATGGGAGGGACTCCAGGAATGTGGAATACAGCACCAAAATAGGGTGGAGAGGTGCTTCCTTCCCCTGCAGCTGCAGCACTGCTCCCGGGAGCAGTGTCCCTGGGCTTGGGACCTGTGGAGGCAGTGGGAGGAGGCTCACGCACAGCTATGGGTTTGTTGCTTGCCCAAATCTGCACATCTGTCCTGCTGGGGATTTTGGGATGTCAGTTCTCGTTTGAGTCTTATCAGCCTGCTTGGGATGTGCCCCTGTCACGTGGCAGCCACTTGCTTTGCCTCCCTCCCACTCCCAGCAACATCCCCCACGGGCTCAGCTCCTCTGCCCACACGCCTGGCAGCTCCCAGGGCTGCTCTGTGTCCGAAGCAGCACCCACCTCCCCCTGTGTTGTAGGTTTAATTAAAGTTTCTGTGTTTTGCACTGGTGACTGTGTTGGTCTCTCTCAGACTGGGCTTGCTCCTGCCTTGGGAGCAGAGCCAGCAAAGGCAACGGCCAGAGCCTTCAGCACGGGGAAGAGGCCTTGTGGGGGCACTTGCCATGCCGGTGGTTGACGTCTTGTTTGCACCAAAACTGATTCATTATTTAACTGCATGATCAAATACATCTGGTCTGTCTTTGTGTCCTTCCAAGGCATCTTTCTGTTGTATTGATTGGTTTATTTATTAACTTTTTTGCTGTGTCCACTCCCCATCCCAGCTGGGATTTGGCAGGTAGGTGATGTGCGAAGCCTGATCCCAGGCCAGCAAATACCTCTTGAAGATCAGAGACTCTCATAACCAAAGGATGTTTGAGCCTTGTTTCTGAGGCAGGGTGAGAACTGGAACCTTTTTCTTCTGATGTTTTTCCTGTCCTGCTGTAGGAGCTGACTCAGGACTTCCAGCATCAGTGTAGTTCAGCAGCTTTGTTGGACTTATAATAGACCTGGATTAAATTAAACCTGGACCTTCTCAGGAGTGGTTGGAGGTAGCGTAGCTGTGCTTAGCAAATGCTCCTTTTCTTGTCTCTGGGTTACATCTTCTCCATCAACACAGGCCAACTGCGTGAGCGCGTGTTGCTAAAAGTGGCAGCAGTGTGGAGGGGTGGATGGTGAGCAGAAATGTCATCTTGGATCACAAATGTTTTCTTTGAAGGCACTTGAATTCGTCTTGAACGTGTCCCTTGGCGAACATGACGCGCAGTGAAGGGGAAGCAGACGTAAGCGTGGGTTTCTGGCCATCTTCCCCCTCAGCCCACTGACCAAGCCGTTTTTTAAAAATTCAGTTTTCAGAGCTGGATCTTTGGGGTTGCCATACGTAGGCCAGTTTGTGTTGCTGTTTAACAGCTGTTGCTTTTGCACGGGGTGCGTTTTGCAAATCGCTGTCAGCCTTGCCCTGTCTCTTCCTTCACAGCCCTCCTGTATAAGTGATTGCTCATGGCAGCCAGTGATGAAGTAAGAGTTGAGTGAAGCAGCCTCATGTGGAGATAGCAGTAACAGAATAAAAAATAGAACTACTTGATGTCATTGTTGCTGTATTAACTTGTCCCTGGTGTGTGGCTCAGTTCCACCGTGCAGTGCTGGGATCCTGCGAGCGAATAAACAAGGCAGCCCTCCCAGCAGGACCTGCGACATCTGAGCGGGCACTTGCCAAGAGGAAGATGTGCTTTGTACCCCAAGGACCTGGCGCTGAACCACACAAGAGCCCTGGACTCTGCACTGTGTCCGTGCAACTGCACTGGCTTCCTGAGAGAGGGAAGGAGGCAGAAATGGATTGGAGAAGGTGAAACTGGTTATTAATGATAACTTCTAAAGTAACATGAACTCTCCAGCTGCCAACGTGCTGGTGGGAACCTTGTACGGTTGAGAAGCTCACAAGAATCTTCTTGCTGCTTCAACAAGGACTCTCCTGGCTCAGATGTAGAATTTAACAGGGCTTTTGGAGGTCATTTCATGCTCTAGTAGCCAAGAGGAGATATCTTCATCCTTTAACTTTGCTTCCCCTTTGGTGGATGAGCACTCTTCCTATTGACATTGAAGAAACTCCTTGAACATCCTGAGGACACACAGGGTCTTGTAATATTGTGCCAAACTTCAAACTAGGATGAGCCATCTTGAAAAAGGGCTCTCTCCACATCAGATTCAGTGAGGGCTGAACCGTGATGAGCATCATCAGCTTGGAGATAAGCTCATTCTGAGGAGCACAAGGCTGTGAGCAGGTTTTGGAGGTTAGAAAAGGCCTTTCAGGGGGTGGAGTGGTTGCTTCTGCTTGCTATAAAAAGCCTGGGCTTGGGAATGTCTACATGGGCCAGCTCTACACAGGGCATTGATGCAGTTGTTGCTAAAATTGGAATGAGTCCCTCCCCATGTTCCCAGTTGCAACTGTAATATGGATAATAAATAACATCAAAATCCCGCATTAGAATTTGGGCTCCTTAATGCTTAGTGTGGTCACACCCATGGAAACAAAAAATCCTCAGGAGGGAGGCCCTGTAGGAGTGGTGCTGCAGGGCCCCAACCCAACGGGAACCAAGGTGTGGGATTAAGTCCTCCTGAGCACATTTTCCTTCCTTTTAGAAAGTAGATTAAGGTTTTGCTGACCCTATAAATGGAGGAAGGAGTGAAAGCAGAGGATCAGTTCTCTATTGCTTCTCCTGTGTTTTAAAACACCTGGGAGCAATAAACCCAAGCAGACGACACTGCACAAGTCAAGGTACCCAGATTTTCCATTTGGACGTGAAATCCTCCCAGTTTTGTGTGAGGAAATGGTTGGGGGTTTTTTTTGAGATGGTGAAGTATGTGATCCTGAACACCAGCACCATGCTCTGACAGCTGTTGGGTAGACGCAGCACTTTGGCTTCACGTGCTGACGCTGCGAAAGGATATCCGTGTTGTACTGTGGCTAAAAGAGCAAAGCATGACAATATTCCTAAGAGTTTATGTGTCCTATGATGATACAAAGTCTAGAAAAATGACTGGTGTGGTGGTTAGAAATTCCAGCTAGATTGTAAGATACCAGAGTGTATTCTTTTATCGGGTACTGGCTGATCACTGGAAGTGACTACTCTGCAGAGGGCCTTACTTTTCCATGTTTAGAGCATATACCTTTAAAAATATTAGTTTAGGTATTACATACCCCCTTTGAAAAAAATCCCTTGTAGGCGAGAATAAAACTTACAAAAAGGCTGTTACAGAGATCATCAACTCTCTATTAGATAGCTTGGAATATGCTCCACTAGCACCAGAGTTTAGTCTTCTCCAAATTACTGTAGAGGATTTGACTGTATCTTGCTGATCCATCCACATTTTAATTTCCTCTGCACGGATACATATTGCAGGATGCTGGAAATCCCCAAGCCCACTGGAGCTGCAAGACTGGATGTTTCATCCTGTAACACCAATAAAATGTTAATGCATACTAATAGCAACAGCAAAGGGGTTTATGGAGCGAGCTTGGAAGTATTTTATAATTGGTAGGGTATCTGTGTCACAAAGAATTTGGGGTTAGAGTCATCAAGTATTCTACTTTGTCAACACAGGAAAAGAAAAACCCTCAAATATACCTCAAACCTACTAATTTTTATAATTAAAGGGGAAAGATGGGAGATGAATCCCCGGGGAGAGAGTCAAACATAAATTTCACATACATGAGAGAGCTGCCACTGGTCGGGAGGGATTCGGGATTCTGTGGGTTCAGTTGCCTGCTCTACACAGAGCCCTGCTGTGACCTTACTGAGGACACTGCCTCCCTTTCCCACCTGGAGACCAAGGATAGAAACACCATGCTGCTGTACAAACCCAGTGAATCTGGGCATGAGGTGATGGAAATACATCAGTAAGATGAAATCCAGAGAGCTGGGCATGGGTTGGCTGCCAGCAGCTCCTTGTGCATCCACTCCGCCCAGCCTGGTGGTGTGGTCCTGTTTACTGCAACCTGAGGTACCAAAACCAAGGAAAATTTGAAACTGGGGTCAGAGGGACCAGGTTTCCTCCCTCTTGCAGTGTTTCCATCTGCCAGTTTTTGGTTGCACCCCTTATCCTGCCTATCCCAAACACGCATCTCGGTGCTCTGGTCACTGCCTGTTGTTGTGGTGAGGATCACGGGACAGAGAAAGGAGATCACACCCTATCCAGATCACCGTGTGGGAATTGCTGATCCACCCTGGCTGGCACTTGGCTCCCCTTCTTCTCCTCCCACCGGATTGAAGCATGTGATCTCCATGATCCATGGGCAGAAGGGCAAGGGCCTGGATGACCACAGTGCTGCTTGTTTTAATAGATGTGCTCCAAAACCTGAGAATTTTTCAGAGTCAACAGATCCCAAGCCCAGGTTTAAGCTGGAGGCACTGCCTGACCCTGCAGGCGCTGGCGAGCCGAGCTGAAGGAGCTCTGGATGTAAGTGCTCCTGAAACAACCTAAGGCTGAATTAATCCAGTGGTAACTCCAGGGAGCGGAACTGGAGGCTCAATCCTCCTCCTCATCTCTCGTGTGACAGCCGAGGTCACAGCACCACGGAGCCTGAGGTTTCCATGTCCCGCCTTCTGGGGCTTTTCAGCCGTGTCCTTGCCTTCTGGTTCATACGGGAGTGGAAGAGCCGGGATGCTCATGGTGCTGTGGGGACCAGAAGCTGGGGGAGATGGGTGATGGAAGAGAGCAGACACAGAGCCTGGATATGGGGGTCCCCTCTGGCCCTGAGAGTTCCCCAGACACCCTGGGTGCTGCTTTGTCCCTGCACAGGGTCATCCCACATCCCAGCCTGAGTCCTGCTGGAAGCTGTCTGCAGAGCTTTCCCTTGCCTCACACCAGCACAGGGCTGGCGAGGGTGAAGCCTGTCCCTTCGCACGTATTTTGGGCTGGTGTTTGCTCTCCAGCACCAAAGCAAACAGAAGGGTGAGTTTCTGGAATAACCTTCCCCGAGCTGTGCACCCGACCAGCGCTGGCCCTCTGCTGGGGGGAGTTCATCGGAATATCCCCGAATCCTGAGCACTCTCTGCCAGGCGGGCAGCACCGGGCTGCGCTGGCAGCCGTGAGAGGAGGAGGAGGAGGAGAAGGAGGAGGAGGAGGAAAAGGAGGAGGAGGAGTGGGCATGGGCAATGGTTGGTGTTTTGTTCATCCTCACCAGGGAGGAGAAACAAAAGCAGGAGCAGCGAGGGGCACCGGCCAGGCTGGGTGAGGAGGAGACAAAAATAATTGTGCAGAATTTCATCGGGGAGCTTGAAAAGGGGCGATTTTGTGAGCAAACAGTCACCTCCCAGCACAGAACTTCCCTGTCTCCAATTTCAAAATTCCATTCACATCAACATCCACTTTCATGTTGCAAAACCTGGAGAAGGGAGGGAAAAACTGCAGCTTCACATGTTTCGATGCCGAAGTCTCATTTTGGTGAGGAAAAGAGAGAGAAAGCACTGCTTTGGGGATTGTTTATTAGAAATCAAGCTCCCAGAATGGAAGTGTGGAAATAATCAGGGACCTGACGCAGGTGAGGTTGCCCCAAAACTGCTCCTGTCTGTTGGGGTTGAGCCCAGTGGGACCATGAAGTGGCTGCTGGAGTTTCCCACATGGGAAAGGTGGGAGCAGGGGCACAGTGCAGATGCTGTGCTCTGGTATATAGGAGTCCTCATGAGTTTGGGACAACAGGTATGGGGGGAAAACACATGGATCTGGCCAGATGGGGGGACCTGCCAGCCAGGCAAGAAGGGGCAGCTTCAGTCCCAGGAAAGGGAGGAGGATTACAGGGAGCAGGAATGGTCCACAGCAGCGTCATGGATGTGGGAGTTTCCCAGGGAAAACCCTTTTCCCTCCTCTGGGCAGTAGCACGGGTGGGGTTAATGCTCTGTCTCATTCCCTTCAGGTGTGGGGCAGGTGATTCTGCTCAGCTGGACCAGTCACGGGGCCAGGAGTGAGGATAAGAGCAGACTTTGGTGGGGGCTTCTCCCCTCTGTGCTCTGCTTCTTTATCTGTAGGACCTGGAATTGGTCAGTGTTTTCCCTGAGGAAAAGGAGCGAGTGCAGCTCTCCCTGTCCTCTGCCTCTGGGCCTGGCCATCTCCTTCACTCCATGCCAGCTTCCATGTGCTCTTTGGCACTGGCCAAGATCTTGGATGAAGTTCCTGCCTGCCTGGCATAGAAATCCCTGAGAGTGGCTCTGCTGGAAATGTCTTTTGCCCGAGGAGCAGCTGGAGAGGCCCTCAGCCTCCAAGGGTCTTGGTCAGCCCCAGGTCCCTCTGCAGGTGGCCAGGACTGCCACTGGCAGCGCAGCCCCCTCGCCCAGGATCAGCAGTGACACCACGGGGGCCAGTGCCTAGGACAGCAGGTGAGCCCACCGCTGACTTATGGATTTTGCTTGGCTGAGCTGTGTAAGTCCCAGTGTGGAGCGGTTAGCAGCTGGTTTTCCCCATTTCCCAGCTTGTGGGGGCAGCAGGTCCTTCTCTGCAGACCCCTCATTGTGTTTCTCTGATGGAAAGGTGGCTGAGGGGGTCTGTGCACCCCAACTTTGCTGCAGAGCTCTGCCCAGCTTGTGTCTCTGGGGTGCCAGTAAACCCCCAAATCATTTGGCGTCAGTGTGTTCTGAATGCTGAGGGAGGTTTTTGCTTCTCCTGCTGTACAACTGAGCTCCTCGTGCGTCGATGGTGGTGGCAGAGTGTTGCTGAGATGGCTGCTCTGTGCTTAGTGGCTGCTGCTTCTGTGCAAAGTGCTTTTTACTCTAATTTTTCTATTGTGCTGTTTTTGCTGTTTGATGTGAGGGACAGCAGCTTCTGCCACACAACAGCCTTCTTTTTAACTTTCCCACTGCGCACTGGTAAATCCAGGGCAGGCTTAACTCAAGGAGCAACATTAATCATCAAACCTATAAGCAGGATATAGAAAGGCCAAGTATGAATAATTACTGCTCAGGTGCTAATTACCCAGGCCCAGACCAAACCCAACATATTAAACAGACTGCTAACAGCAGCGGCCTCTCGACCACGTTGCTGGGTCCCCCATTGCTCTCCTACTGCTCTCTCTGCAGGGGACTCCTACAAACATCTGCTAACACGTGCAGATCCCAAAATATTCTTCTGCTTGTTCGCGCTTAAGCTGGGGAGATGAGATGGGAGGGATCTGACTCAAAATCAACAGATGGAAGGAAGGACAGATAGATGCTGCGCTGGGTTCTGCAGAGCACAAAGTTGCTCTTCTGGGGATGGGCTGCTGGAACTGGATATGGGCTTGTTCGTGGCACTTGTGGTTTAGAAGGACATGGAGCTGCTCCAGCTGTGGGTCAGCACCTGGGAACTGGTGCTTGGCCCATGGTGTAAGGGTAGGTTTTCATAGGGTAGGTGCCCAACCTCCCCCGGTGAGCTGGGCTGGGAGTCTGGGAGATGAGGGTTAGTTCTCCATCACTGTGTCCATCCTTGTCCCTCCTGGTGTGGACAGACCTGTTGGATGTGCAGTGACATCCTCCTCCAGGCTGAGCTGCTTCAGTGGCATGAGGACTTGGCTGAACTGCTGGCTTTGGCACTGGGCTTGATCTGTGACTCCCTAATGCCAGACCTGAGCCCTCCAAATGCCTGCGGGGCATTGGTGGTGCAAGGCAGAGCCCTGTGTTGGGGGGGTGCTGGGTTTGTGCTGGCCCTCTGCTGTTGGTGAGCCCAGCCCAGCCCTGCAGCCACCTCTGCAACTGCCGCTGGGTCAGGGAAATCAAGTGAGATCGGGACCCTCCTGAGTTCTAGAGGCAGCTGCCAGGTGCCTTCTGCCCTTCCTGCCCGCTCTGCTGAGCGGAAAAGCAGGGTGGGCTCAGGCGCTGCTCCAGCCTCGGGTTGAATTTCTGCCTCTGTTACCGGAGGCAGCATCTCTGCCCGGGCTAGGGTAGACTCTTCCCCCAGACCAACGGGGTTCAGTGTGGTGACGCTGAGGACACCACAAGCACCGGATCTGCTAGTGGAGAGCGTTTTGCACTGGGAAGGGAAAGCCACAGCTGTCTCGCAGCTGGCAGAGCGAGCGGTGTGGGCACAGAGCCGGCTCTCTCTGCCTTGGCACAGTGCAGGGCTCCCCTCGCTCTCCCCATCTCCCACCTCCCGCGGTTCTGTGCCAGCCACACTCCACCTGTCCCTTCCAGAGGACCCCTCTGTGTCTTGTTCCCGCTCCAGGGCTGCCGGGCGCAAAATGCTGGAGATGCCCGTTCACCCTCAGCCGGGAGAGCACTGAGGAGAGAGAGGATATGGAAGGATTTTCAGGGTCAAACTCTTTAGCATCAGCTAAAGGTCGGGCAGTTCTGGGCACATTGGACACTGCTGGGGGCAGAGCTGGCGTTGGGACAGGCGCTGACATGAGAGCAGAGCTCACGGCTGGGCTGGGGGGTGCGGCGGTGGCAGCTCAACTCCCTCAGATTTTGGGTCCTCCACCCTGCTCCAGCCCATCTGTTCTGCATCTCTCACCGGAGCCAGGGACCGAAGGGGTGGGGGGGGGCGAGGTGGTGGGTGCCTACCGGGGTGCTGGGGGGGCACAGCCCCTTCCCCGCAGCACCCAGGGGGTTCAGCCGACTTGTGAAGGGATCAAAACATTTTGTGCCCGGAAGACGAGGAGCGTGTGCGAGAGTGAGGATGGGCTTGTGTTGGGGGGTGCAACCTTCCCCTGTCACCTCCCTTCTAGCCTGAATGCTTCTGCCATCATGATTAATTTATCAGGTACTTATGAATATGCAGATGAGACTCTGGTTTCCAGGCTCTGCTTTCAGGAGAGGCTGTGATGGGCTTTCTGCTGCTGCCGCCTTCGTAAGAAGAGAAATGTCATGTACCAGCGTTTAAAATAAATAAATAACTGCGCCACCGAGAGCGTGTGAGTCTTCGCGGCTCCGCGGAGCTGTGGGATCTCCTCGTTCCTCAGTGACAGGGATTTTTGAGTGTCCCTGTGGCATATGCACCCCGACTCCCCCTCCCCGTGTGTGTATCGGTGATCCGGAGGCGTCTTTGCCAATTCCAGCCTTTGAAACCTTGACTGAAGCCCCAGAAACTTCCACTGTGAAGGCGGGCGAGAGCTGGCTCCCTGAGGGAGAGGGGAGATTTGGAGGGATAGGTGCGCCTGGGCTGGTGGACTCGTGCAGGAACAGGGGTGTCTCCTGCTGGTGTCCCCTTTATCACTGGAAACCCCGAGGTCTGGGAGATGGGGAGCGGTTTGGGAGGGTGATGAATGTGTGCATGTGGCTGTCGGGCTAAAGCGAGCTCTCCCCTGTCTGGTTGGGCTGCCTGGAGCAGAAGCTGTGGAAAAAGAATTTGGGTTTAAGATTGAGCAGCCGGCTGCACTGACCTGTGGGAGTCCGCAGAAGGACATGGATTCTAAAACTTCCCCCAAATACTGTGTGCAGCAGCCAGGGCAATGGATGCAGGAACTGCTGCTTCTGGTAATCCCACTGCCGGGGCCCCTCTCCAGCCGCCTTCGTGCCAGGGAGCCTTGACTCCCGGGGCAAGGGAGAGGGATGGGGCCGGTGGAGGCCCCGGAGGTCCCGGCCCAAGGGGCCAGGGCACGGAGGGGGCTTCTCCACGGCCCCATGGGTTGATTTCCCCTGGTCAAAGCATCCAGCTCTAGTTTCGCAGAGCGCTAGTGCGCTCAGCAGTGCTCCCGCAGTGCCTCTGCGCCTGGGCAGGGGGTTACAGGGCTTATATTTTCAATTGTAATTTTTTTTGAGGGGAAGCTATTTGGAGGATCAGCAGGGGAGGGGAGCGGCGCCCCGAGCGGGACAGGGCTGCCCGGGGGCAGCAGCACCGGGGGCTGGGGACAACGCGGCCTCCCCTGCCCCTTCCTCTCCCCCACGGCGGGGGTCGGGGCCGCCCCTCCCTCCCCGTTCCCCCGGCCCCGCGCGGCGCTGCGGGTCCCGCGGCGGGCGCCAGGGGGCGCTGCGGACGCGGAGCGGGCGCGGGGCGCGGAG
>VYXC01010359.1:52463-73402 GCA_013397175.1 Platysteira castanea | reverse complement strand
TGTTATAAATGGAGTCAGAAACCTTTATGGAAAAGGTTAACTCGTTTATTAAAAACAGCAGCTGGAGACGGAGAACTGGGGTAGGCTCAGTTCCCCCATGACAATCCAGAGAATACCCAAGAAAATAAAACCACCCCACAGCACCAAAACCCCCTCCCTGCTCCCTGGCCACCCGAAAAGGCCTCCTCCTCCCAGAGATGCAGTCCCTTTATCTCCCAGAGGGATATTCAAAATCCCTCAATTCAGATGCTTGCTCCTGAAGACCCTCATTCACTCCTTTTGAGTCTTCTGATGGCCCACTGTTGGCTAATTGTCCTGGGCGTCGGCTTGGGATGCTTTTGGTGCTTCTTATCAACTCAAGGAGTCTCTGTTGTTTTATTATCTGAAAATAAGAAACCCCAGCCTCGCTTCCTGTACATTCAAATGCTTTTAACAACTTAATAACTTTACATTACATTACTGGCCCAAGAAAGCCAAAATTGTTCATAACACTACCATAGTAACTGACTCCAAGAAAACACTTCATATTAATTTACTTACTATCAGAAAAATGCCTTTCCAAAATTTGTTGCTATGCTTTCACATTTCAGATCTTAATTCTTTGTTGGGCTTTCTTTTCCTTTGGGGAAAGAGTATTGACAGCAAATGATTTATATTCAGGGGGGAGGGAAAAAAAAGAAAGCTGTGCACTTCAGTGTTTCATCTTATGCTTTTTATCAGGAGAAGAATTTAAGCTAGAAACATTTTCAGCAGCCATTCAGTCAATTAAAAAACCCAAAAGCAGAATGGCACCTATGGTTAGTTTGTGCCTTCTGGGCTGCCAAAGAAGAAAAATTATAGGTGATTGTAAAAGGCTTCATTGGAGCCAGGCAGCCGAAAAAACTGAACACATGGAAGAAAAACAGTCATCTGCTTTTGTTGGAAGCAGGTAGAGAGAAAGTTGTTAAACCATCACCAATATGAAAGGGTGACTTGTCAGCAAGCAAGTTGCACAGGAGATCAGTGTGGACAATTGAAATTTTTGTGTATGAGGGAAATGGGACAGACTACAGAAGACCCAGAACCCCACTGAGGCAGATGACCTGAAGCAGAAGTTTTCTTCATTTAAAACTTCTGGTAACTGTGAAAGTTGCATGAGAAAAGATGCTTTGCTTCTACAGTGCCCATAGCTCTGTCACGGGGATGGTTTATGATGGGACCAAATGCAATGACTGGATGATCCAATGCCAAGATGCTGATTGTAGCTTTTAGTCGTGTGGGTTTCTGCCAAGTTCCAAAATGTCAGACAAACTCTTTGGGGCACCTAACAACATCTGCCTCTTCTCTATGAGTTATTCCAAGACTTTTATCTAGAGAACAAAAGTATCTGACCTGCCACTCCACTTCCAGTGGCCTATCCAGCTGGTTTGTGGGGAGGTGTTAAAACAACTGGATCCCATTTGTCCTAGCACCCTCAGTGCATTTATTCCTGCTGGCAGGGATGGTGAACACTTCCCTGGCAGAGAACAACAGCATTCTGTCCTCAGCTTCTGCTGCTATTCCTTGAGCAAAATTAACAGAACTCAGGCATAGGGAGAACCAGCTTCTAGAGTTGTATTTGCAGAATTAATTTGCAAGATAAGTCAGGAAATTTATAGGATAGTTCCAATGCTTTGAGGAAAGATTAAGAAAATCCCTGTAACGTTAAAGCAAGTTACAATCCTTTCCAAGGGCAAAGGGATTTTTACAGTCCCTATGTGTGTACCCTGTAAAATTAAGGTAATATTGATAGATAATGGCATTTAGCACTCCATCATTATTTTAGTCTTTTTAAATATTTACTTCTCTCCAACCTATATTACCTTCAGAACTGCAGATTCTGAGATTAATAAGCTTTGATTCTGAACATGCAGCAGTGATTAGGAATGTTGTAGGAGAGCCTGGTTGATAGAAAAAGTTGGTCTAGAGGTACGGGAATAAGGGAGGTGTTCACTGTGCTGAAGATCTGACCTCCCTTTGCCTACTTCAGAAAGAAGGGTTAAAATTCTCCTAGTTACTAAAAGAGGCTAGAGTGTGCATAGATGCCAGCTCAGAAAGCTTCATGGAGGTCAAGGAAAATGAGTTGTCTCGGGTTACACTGTAAGGTGTAACTACAGTATGTGTTCTACTACCATCTACATGAGCTGTTAAAATGGGTGGAGCAGTGTTCTTTATCTTCTGCATGACTCAGCCTTGGTAACTCCCTCTGCAGAAGCAGCAGCCACCCTGGGGGGGCCATCTCCACTAATGGGCCATCAAGGTCTCCCAGAATTTCTCACAGAATTACATCATCCCATTGTGAGATGTCCCGCCATCGGGGAGGAACTGAACATTCCTCCCTGTGTATAATCTGGAGCTTGGGACACCACAATACCACCACTGGATTCCCAGAGGAGAACAGTTCTTGATAACCACCACTGGAACTCCAGAGAAGACCAGACCTTTCCACAGGATCACCGCTTCAACAGGACCACATCTGTGGATACAGAATATGCTGCTCGCAAGAACTTTTCTTGCTTCTTTCCTATCCCGTGAGAGATTTCTCTTTCCCACTGAAGCTATCAGTGGAGTTCTGTAAGCTATGAACACCTGTGACCTTGCTAAGAATTGTTTATAGTACAGTAGAAAAATATTTTGACAAATGGATGTTGTAGGTCTTCAGCCAATGACCCCTAAGGGGTGGCTGATCCTCTGACCAATTACGCCATGAAGCATAAAGTCTATAAGAAGAGTTGTAAAATAAATAAATAAATCATTCTGGTACTGGAATCTTGTCTACTGTCTCTCTGTCCTCATCTCCTCTGATGCCAACACACATCCATCTCTCCAATCGGACTGCTGCCCACTCTGACCAACAGGGTGTCAGGTTGTATTCTGATTTTGTTGCTATAAGCCACTGTTTCTGTGCTATTGCCTTTATTGTAATTTTTCCTATTAAACTGTAGTTCTGACTTGGAATCTCTCGCAACATATTTGTGTGGAGTTAATTCTTCCTGCTGGATTGCCTTCAAACCAGTACATGGAGATAAACAGAAAATACGATTTGCGTTTTTTTGATAGCATGATTATTTTCATGAAGTGCTTTCCATACTGTTTAGACATCTGGCTGGCCTGTGATGACCATGTGTCCTGGTTGTGACTGTGGTGTTCTTACTGGCATCTGGCTATTGCAGCTGTGTTCTTTCCTCCTGGCTGAAAAGCTTGCTGCTCTCATCCCTGCCTCAGCTTCGTCAGTACAGTTGTGCTGCAGTTCACTTCAGGCTACACTTGGATCCATTCAAAGGTAAATCTTGACAGAGAATATGGCCATTCTTAACACACTGTCAGACAGGAAGAACTGTCACGTTGACTGACTTGATGCTGAGTAGCTCCAGATGGCTGTTCCAGGTGCCTTTACTTGTATTTGCATTTAGACATTGCTACCTTTCTGGCCTGGGAGTCCAGTTTGGGTAGATACTCCCTTAATTTTTAAGAGAAATGCCACTGGAAGGGAAAGCTCCATGAAGATCCACACTTTTGAGTTTGGCAGTTACTCCCATAGCACAGCAGTCCACTTACCCTAATTAGTCACTCAGCAGAGCTGTGGGTGGAAGCACCACCAATTTTTTGAGATTCAGTCTGTACAAGAACAGACATTTCCACAGTACCTGTGTAGATCTGATGGGCTTGGTAAACTCTGCATTTTTGCACTAAATGATGGATAATTTTTGTTGCAGTTGTCCTTTCACCAAAGTATGAGCAGGTTAAGACTGTGCCATGAGCACACAGCTGGCAGAGAAAATGTGCGGGTGATATTTTGCATTGAGAAATTGTGGAAAAAGTGCCCCAGAGAGTCTTTTGAAACCAATGCCAATCTTCTCTAGTTTGAAAACAGCAGGACTTCTTAGCAGGGAAGTGTCCATTATGTCAGGAAGGCTACTACAGAAAGGAAGCCAGGTGTGTGGGTTAAATGTTTCCATATAGTTTCAGTTCTTTGACATGGGCTGTAACGTGTTGGAGTCTGGCTGAAAGTGCAGTTCCGAATCATGTCCATTTAGTGTCTTCTGCCAGAAGTGAAAGAAGTAGGGGCAGAGCCTCTTTGGGAGCAGGAGCCTTTCTGGAGCTCCTGGCTATGCCGAGGCCACGTGTGTTCCCGCATGCTTTCCCAGGGTCAACACTTGCCCTCCCTCATCTCTCCTGGGGGTCTCGTGTTCACGAAATCCTCGGGAGGAAATTCTGGGTCCTCTGGCTGTGTGAGATGAGGCATTATGTGGGATGTTGGAATGTGCTATTGTTTTTCACCGTGAATCTAAGAAACTTAACTTTCATCCCTGTGTGGTGCCTATGCCAGTCTCCATAAAAGGCCTCAGTCATCTTCCTTAGCAAAAATGTGTAATTTGCTGCCAGGTAATTACACTTTTTGTAATATACTGAGGGTGGTACTGCTTTATTCTGTGAAAATGCCATTTTGGAAAGCACATGCCAATGGATGAATTCGTTGAACTTCTAATTCTCTGAAATCTCTTTTAGAACCTGTTTTAAACCTGATTTAGTGGATTGTTTGTGAATGGCACATTTCAGTTTCTGAGGGCCTGGTGCTGTGAATCCGTTCCCTGTCTTTTCATTCTGCATACACGAGTGCTGTCAGGGAGTGTTCACGTAAGTACTACAGACATTTCACGTAGGATGGATCTTGGAGTATCTTGTGAGTTTTGTTAAATGTAAGATAAACTACTCAGCCTCTGGCTTTGGCTTTCCATTCAGTAATGCACTTTGTATACTACACGTGCCACTGCTTTGATTTCAGTCCGGCACCAGCAGTACATCTGGTAACATTAAAGTAGGACGATTCTAAAATTTACATCGTTTACTCCTGCTGTAAAAAACAAGAACAGTGCCTCATCTCTCTGATAGTCTGATCTCTGTATTTGCTACCTCTCAACTGTTTGAAAAAGTATCTATCAAGTGTTTTTTCAAAACTTAATCAAAGGAAACATTTTCCTTTCTATTTCCTTTTAGAGATACATCTGTCAAATGTCTTAGAGCAGCTGCCCTCATAGATTACTAGGTAGTTAATCAAAACTGAGGCTAGCATTTCAAATCCAGCTGGTTTTGGCAACAAATGCTAGTGGGTCATTAAATGTACTTAGTCTGGCTTTCATATGCCTTAAAGCAGTCCTCTTTGATTGTGGAGAAAACAGTTTTCAAGTTTGCATTTACTTTGTGTTTATCATTGCTCTTGCTTAGACGTTTGAGCTCTTGGAGATTTGCAGTGTGCTCACAAACTGCCCAGCTGTTTGCAGCATGCAAGGTGGAGAAAGAGGGATAAATCCTCAAGTGGTGTAAGACTGCTGTTGATTTGTTCAGTTTGCAAAGCTAACAGTAATCTGTCCACTCTTACCTAAAAATATGGCTTTTACTAGTGCTAGCTTTTGTAGAGGATTCCTGTAAATACAAACAGTGGAATAGGATTCTGGTTTTCCCCTGTAGTTCAGGATTTTTCACACTAAAACGTGGTATCCTTTTGTTAGAGATGTGTCACTTAGTGCAGCAAAGTCTATTTAATGGAATAAAACTTCAGCTTGTTAGCAAGGAGAGTACAGGCTGGGCTTCATCATGCACTAATTTCCAGCCTTTGCGAGTGGTGAGACTTAGCTTGGTCACCTTTTACTTAGGCTTTTGGAGGTGCTAGGTTAACACTTCTGTTGCTGTGCAGAAATATTCTCCATCATCTGCTGGGGAAAAAAAAACCACAACAATAGTGTGACAATCTGCCTTGGTTTTCCATATTTTTATAGCTTTGCCTTGCTGTATTGCTAAAAATTCTTACTGATTTTGTTCCTGTACAGCTAAATGCATAGCCTGAAAGCCAGAGATAACAGTACAATTCCTTTCTGGCTTTTCTGCATCTGTGATACAAAATGTTATCCTCAGCTGGTAACACGTCAAATTATTAGAGTGAGAAGCTGTAAAATAGATCCTTGATAATGCATGTGTGTGAATTTAATGGCTATGAATAGATTAACCTTGATCCAAAAGGGGTGACAACCTTGTCTTGATTTATAATGAGCAGTTGTTACCAAAGAGAGATATTTGCCCTGAACATTCTCCTTTATAGATGTTTTGTATCACATTAGCTGCTGTACTACTCATAGAAAAATTATCAGGATTTCTCTGTGTAAACATCAAGTAACCTCCAAAACAGATAGCTCTATTTATTTATAAATAGAGTATTTATCTCAGTATTTATCTCACATGGGAATATCTGATATAGGTGTTTGATAACTGCTCAGTGTTTATTTCCCTCAATAAAGGGAAGCTGTACAGGTTCAGAAGGCAGTTTTATATATTCAGGGCAATTAAGCTGTGTTAGCACTATTCTGACCTGGCTCTGAAGAAATCTTACTTGGAAATTCTAACTCCTTGATTACCCAAAATACTTTAGCTACACAAGCAGTGTAAAGTTAGAGGGATTGTATTCGTTAGAAATAAATATTCATGAAAGAGAGCACTGAAACCAGACATAAGCACTAGACAGTGGATCTGTTAACACTGGGCTTTGCAAGTGTCAGAAGGCACCTGACTGTACTAGTGCTGCAGGGCAGCTTGGACGCTCAGTGACCTCTGGTTTTAAGTGGATTAACAATTTTAGAGGCTACAATAATTTCACTGGACTAAATAGGCTATACTTTGAAACAAAATATTATTGCTTGTCTTGCCATATCTTTACAATTGGAAACTGCTTATGGCTTCCAAGTCCTCATGACCTTTTCTTTAAGTGTACGTGTTGAGAGGAATAGCAATAATGGGAGAATATCTTGGGCTCTTGGGATAAGAGATGAGATGCTGTTATTAATCTCTCTTAATAGCTGTATTTTCAAAGCTCTCGTTTGTTGAAGTTCAGTGAAGGGCCAATTGCTTTAAAATGGTAGGAAACAATTAGAAATACAATCTTTATTAAAATAAATAACTGATGATAGATTATTTTAGTGTTCTGTTCTTACACTCTAAGTTTATCATACAGATTTTACAGCCTTGCTCAAATTGAAAGGACGAAGTAGCATGTTTGGAGTTCAGCTTTTCATATTTTTCCATGTTACCTGAAAATAAAATCAAAGATCAAGCCTGTAATGGGTATATTTTAGATCATTTGTGTTACTGACTGCACTTCAGACAAGCTCTCATTGCAATTTCCATCCCTTCCAAACAGCAGATTCCTTGGCAAGAGGAGTCTGAAGTTGTTGATTAGGTTTGAAACCTGGTTTTCCACCACCAAATAGATTCAGTAGGGCTAAAATTCTGTGCCTGCTCACTCCTACAGGGTGTAGGGAGGAGTAGGAATGGAATAACTGAGAAGCTGGATTGTGGTTTTGCCCCCAAATTTTCCTAAATGCTTTTAAGGATTGGCATGTCAGAGGCTTGCATTTGTGAGTTTGTTGATGGAATGTCATTAAGGAGAAGTGCATCCCTCAGAACACAGCTTCCTAAAGATGGCTGGCCAGTATTTGTATTTGAATAGCTTAATGCTCATGATCTTACTGGTTATTAGTTGTAGATCTATATATCCCCAACTTTTTTGCTCTTCTCTATCTGCCTCACATTTGGCACCATCTCTACCAGAGAAGTAGTCTCAGATCAAGATTCGTGCTGCAGAGATGCAGTGCAGAAAACTGAATTAACTTCAACACTTCTACCTCTGCAGCCATGTGGCTGGAGACCTGCCTGGCAGGGGTTGAATTCAGCACAGAGACAGCAAGTGACAGCTCTGGGTGATGACTAATGATTTTTGTCTTTTTTTCTTTTAGATATTCTCTATATACTTTACACATACATTTGTAGCTTTTTAGCCTATTACTGCATTCGTACCTAGTTTTCCCAGTACTTTTCCATGCCCTGATAGGCAGAAAGACAAAACATATTTCAAAGCCCCTCTCCTATCTTGGTTCTCCTTAGAAACCAAGACTGAGAAACAGCTCTTCAAGACACATTTTCATCAAAAACATTTATGCCTATCTGATGGGGCAGGGTTTAGAAAGGGCTTGGACTGGGGTAGGGGGAATTGCATCACCACATGTCCTCCTAATTGGTGCTTTTTGTCAAATATGCTAATTTGTTAAACCTATAAAGCTGTATTCACCCCGTGGGGGTGGGCTTTTGTGGACAATCTCCATATCTACCACTGGAGGCCTCCAGTAAAGACCAGGCTTTACACAACCTCCTACACTAGTATTATCTCGAAAGTGTGTGTTGTTTCATTTATAGGTTCTAAAGGCATCATGAGTATTGTGGTTGTTGGGCACCAGCACTCAGGGCAGGCCTGAGTTTTCTGAGCCTTCCTGTTTTCTTTGGAAAACAGGTTTATCTGCGATATGAAAGAGAATATTGGAGCTTAGCCAGATCTTTAGACACAAAGGGCACAAGTCTTCCTTATTCTGCAGTTATTTAAGAAAGTTTGGGGTTTACTGGTATGTTGAGGCCGACAGCTAGTCTGAAGGCTTCACAGATCTTAATTTGGACATGGTTAGCTTCTATTCATGAGAAAAGCCCGTAAGAAGAAAATGATCAGCTTTACCCGTGGAAGTGTAGTATCAACAGAAGTACAGAATCCAAAACAATGGAAAGAGAAAACAGCAACAAATCTGCACTTGTTATTTTCCTGAATGTCTGAATGCTTATGCTATGGGTAACTAATAGTATTGTGTTGTAGATAAATGATAGCCAACGAATCCATTGCTGTAACTTAGTAGCCAATGAATTTGTAACATGAATGATAACATACGGAAGTCTATAAATATGCAGTTTCTCTGAAATATAACACTTTATGCTCTTATCCGGTGCAGTGTCCGTTTGTGTCGTGGCTGCCCCAACAGCGACACTGGTAACACAGGTGAGCTGCAGAACATCACTTTTCAGTAGCACTTCTAACTGCCAGTGACTCTCTCATACATCACAACAGCAGAAAAGAAGTTCTCTGTCTATGGTAATGCTTCAGCTACAAGCTGGAGGTGAAACACAACTGCAGGCAGGCTGCATGTTAGAAGGGTTATTTACACGAACAGCTTTGAAACTACTTCAGAATGTGCTTTTCTTCTGATGTGGAAAATTGGAAAGGATGTGCAGATGGGACCTTTTCGGAGCTGGATGTAGGCACAGCACACTCTGTTAGCATTTCTGGACTCTGTGCAGCCCGCAGGACAGCTCCTGTGTCCGTGGGCAGGGCACAGCTGCAGCTTTGACTGGCTGACATGACCTGCAGTAGGAATGGGGGGAATCCCAGCATCCTGGCCCAGGAATGACATGGGCATTTGTGAGGTAGCATCTGCACAGGCTCTGTGAGCCTGTCCTAAGCCATTTCCACTTGGCTGAGCATTGCAAACAAACATGTCATGCTCTAAAGCACCAGTTTTGTGATAAAAATAATGAAAACAAGGAGAAATTTGTTCTCTTGCCTACTGTGCATTTGTCTGGTTGCAAGCAAATATATTTTCACCATTCACTTGCTCTCCTGTTTTATAATCAAGATGTTCTTTGAAGCCCACTGATCTGGATTGCTTGTGCCTTAGGCATGGGAAGCCCTGCAAATTATTACCTGGCTTTGAAATTGAAGGGGTAATAAATTTATGAAAAACATTGCGGTCTAAGATAGTTAATGTTGGAGCAGGTGTGATTCACCCTTTTTCTGCTAGACCATGAATTTAACTGGGATATGGCTGAAAGAGGTCATAGTCAATCTGTAAATAACTTTCTTAATAATATCTTTTCCACACTTGGCTTCTCTAGATCTTATACTCACTAGTGTGGTTATGGCTGATGAGATGGTGAGGTGTGAGGAGAAATCTGGCTATTTGAGGGAGCAGCACTAGTGTGAGGAGAAGGGAAAGGTGGGATCCACATTAGCATTCTAATTGTGGATGCATGAGTACTGTTGGAGTAGCAGAACACCTGCCTCACAGGCATTGCATCATTGATTTCTTCTGTCTTTCCCTTACTGTCAAAGCTCCCAGGCACTGGCCTCTGTTTTGGCATTTTTAACTGGATGACATTTCCAACCACTGCCAAGTGGTATGGTCTGCAAAATTTGTGAAAAGTGAATTGCTGGGGTCAGTTTCCTGGTAAAATAAATGATCCCGTGGCTGTAGAATTATGAGGTTTTAGTCAGTGAAGAAATACGTATAGCAATGAAAACCATGATAGTTTAGTACTCTTAAGTTTCAGAAATAATTTTGCCCTAATCAAATAAAAATTCAGTTGTTCAGTCATAAGTTTAAAATAAACAAAATAAAATCCATGCTGGCTGCACGGTCCAAATTGGACTTCTCAGATAATTATGCTGAAAATTGTTTAAAAAGTCTAAGAGCTGAAGGCTTCTGACTAGAATATACTTAATTATATGAAGATGCATTATTTAGTAGATACTCTAAGAGCTTATTTGCCACCTTTCTTGTCTCCAAAGAATTGTGCCGAAAAGACAATTTAGTACAACTTAGTATCCGATGTTTATTCCCCTTTAATCCATACAGATGTTGTATATTGGAGGTGGATAATTTGTTTTCATACAGAAAACTCCCAAAATGAATGGTAACATGTCTTTGTTTTTCCCAGGGAGGCTGAATCTCAGCACTTCCTATTTATCCTGCCCACTCTCTTGTAATGATCTGATTGCCGTTACTACTTGTGATTGTCACAGAGGGCACAGACATGTATAACTATAACCTGTGCATTTGGAAAAAACATCCGTTTGTCTCTGAGGTCAGAACAGCTGCTTAAATTTTCAGATAATCTGATATTCAGAAGCAGAGAGCTGCTGCGGCGTGGGGCGGTGGTGAATGCTGCAGCCTTCTGGAAGGGTCCCCAGCCAGCAGAAGCCACTCTGGCACTAAGGGGCCAGGCAAGGAGCAAGCACACACACACTCCCAGTGGAGCGGTGTTGTCCTGGTTTTGCTAAAGCCTTCTGTTTTAACCTTGGAGTCGGAATTCTTTCTCACACAGTTTCATGTAAATAATAGCCAATGTTTACTTAACGGTATTTTCTGTTTTTCATTCCTTTTGTGATAAGAGAACTTTGATGAGCATCCTTTTTCTCCAGTGGGATTGAGGAGGAAGTGACATGTTCTCCAATCCCTTGTGGAGTTGAGAATTGTTTAAGATGTGACATATGTAAATAAAGTGGGTCTTTTCCCTCCTTTCTGCTGAACCTGGCAGGTGTGAGAGCATCTTTATTGTGTTTTCCCAGACACAGAGCGGGGCACATACACTCACACATGCATGGAGAAGGGCGGCAACCAATAGCAAGGAGGAGAGAAGGGTCTTCTGTGTAGGGGTCCAGCGACAGGGTTTATGAGGCTCCAGAGCAGGAGGGGTACAGGGATGAAAGACCAAATGGAGGGCGCGGGTAAAGGGTTATATATGGGGAAGAAAGGGTGGGCAGAGCAACAGGTCCAATGGGTAGAGGGGCAGGGGGCAGAGGAAGGGTAAGGGGGCCAGTGGGGATACAGCAGAGGAGGGACTAAGAGAAGGGAGCCAATGGGGAGTACAATCAAAAAGAAATTTCTGCGTGGGGTACATACATAGAGTAACGGGGTGGAGAATACAAAACCAGTCCCCAACAGGGGAAATCAATATATTAACATACTTAGTGCAAGGTCCCCTGGGACTTCACACTATCTCATGGGGGGTTTTCAGCCTGTCGGCCATCCCACCAGGGGACCTCCCTTGCTTTGGGTCTAGCGGGTCTGCTCTCAGCATCCACACAGGATGCAACAGAGAGCCTTGAAGTTATGTCTGTGCCAGACTAATTGGAATTGTCTTTTGAGATTTGTACATACTGTGGACGCAAGCACTGAGAGGAAGAGCTGTTTAATGAAGGAGACTGGGAGGAATTTTGAGTTTCCTGTGGGTTCTCTTCTTCTTAGGGGAAGGGAAAGAAAAAATCAACTTTTCAAATACACCATTTAACAACTGAAATCTTGAGCTTTCATACTTGTGTTTAGGACTCTTTCATGGGTGTTGCAGGGGTCATATGTGTAGGATCCCCTGGAAAAAAACTAGAAATACACCTGCTGAAATGCTCCAAGTTGCTGGGATGTCATCATGCCTCACAGATTGTTGTCAGTCAGATGCTGTGCACTGATGAGCCTCTTCTGCAAAGCACAGAACACTTTCCATGGACCCTGACTGGCAAACAAGACATTTCAGGTCTTGCCCATAGGAAGTTCAGACATGAGGATTTTCTAAGCAGCACAGTTTGCCATGCTGCACATTTGGTCTTAAAAGCAATTTTCTTTTTTCTTAGTTAGGATGAGAGCTAAGAAAGTATTCTCAGCCCTGAGGAAACCTTTCTTCCTAGGAATGCCTTTACCATGCTAGGAAAATTCAGTGGCACCACATAACTCTTTCTAATCATTAGCAAAATTTTGATTTTAAAATTGAGGTTTTTTTGCGTTACAGACGATTTATTTATTTTTTAAAAACTATTCCCACAGTAGTTTTTCTCTTCAGTCCCTGCCTTATATTGTAACTAGTACGGCTAGATTGGAAGGAGTGTATCACAAACTTTTGTCTGGATTTATAGGGTGCTTGCATTCAACACACTGAAGCACCCCAATCTGAAACTCTTATAATTTGGAACGAAAAATGTTGGAATGATGCACGTGCTTCATTGTAGCTGTCATGCTNAGCACGGGTCCACCGACACAAGTCTTAATGTCGTTTTATTGTGAATGATATAACGCAGTTACTTTGAATGCGTAATTAATGTCCTTTCATCATCGTGACAAAGAGTTACCACAGGATAATGCCGAGAAGACTTAAGGTTGTTTTATTGATGTTTTTGTCTTCTCTGCAGTTCATGACTGTGAAACATGCATGAACTGCAGGAGCAGTTGCCTCCTGTACTTAGATTAAGACTGTGTCTGGGAAGACACAATAAAGACGCTTTCACACTTGCCAGGTTCAGCAGAAAGGAGGGAATGACCTTTATTATTGACATATCTTACATTTTTATATTTTTCCCAACCCCATAAGGGATTGGAGAGCATGTCACTTCCTTCTCAATCCCACTGGAGAAGAAAGATGCTCATCAAAGTTCTCTTATCACAAAAGGAATGAAAAACAAAAAAAAACCCGTTAAGTAAACCTTGGCTATTATTTACATGAAACTGTGAGAAAGAATCTGACTCCAACGTTAAAAACAAAAGGCTTAGCAAAAACCAAGGCAACATAAGACAGCTTATGCCCTCTGCTCAGCTCATGACATTTTTAGACTCAAGCTGGATGATAGATGCAGGAGGAGGCTGGGAAGCAGAGAGAAAGTAGAAACTCAGGGTAAAAAATACAGGTTCAAAGCAGTTTCATTTCTCATCAGACATTTTTATTGACAACACTTGGGGTTTTTTGTCATCATGGAGTTTTTTGCGGAGGAGTCGTCCAAATTATAGCTCAACAAGCCTGTTACTGTAAAGCAGAACCAGGGAATCCTACTCTTCTGATAAAGTCTTTCTGTGCCATCCATATGTGGTAAAAAACCCCATCCATGTGTGGATAAATTCTGTACAGAAAAGTCATGGGCAAGGCCTGTTTTTGATATCTTCAGCTGCCATTACAGCTACTTTGTGAGAGATCAGTCTTGATCAGTTAGAGAGGGTTGTGCTGAAGAAGGACAAACCTTGGTGGAGTTTTTATTGTGGCAGAGGTGCATGTGTGGACGTGTGAATGTGTGGTTTTCTTTGTTTGGGGTTTTATTCATTGAATAGCTGCTACAAAAAGCCCTTCAGGGCAGGAGCTGTTCAAGTGCAGAGGCAGGAAGGCTGGTGGTTTCTGGGGGGCACCCCCATAATAGGGCATTAATGGTGTGCACATTTCAGGAATTTTTAACAGATGAATGAAATGTGGCAAACTTTCAGTGCAGACCACATGTATTGCACAGTGTTGATTACCCAGTCTAGTATTTTTTCTCCCATAAATTATCTAGTTTTGCATTATCACTCAAGTATGTTGCATGATCATCTAATTACATAGTGAGATGCCAATTAGAAATAATGCAGACCATTAAAGTCAATTTGATGTGTCTTTTTCCACTGTAAACATTAATTGTTGGCATTGTTTTCCTCAGTACCACCTCCACTGTCTGATCGAGAGCAGTACAACTCACCAGTTTGATACTTCTATTGTGTCTGTACAGAAAAAATACTGGAAAAGGCCACATGTTACTTTAAAATCAGCACTGAGGAGTTCCTACTATGCGCATGTGGAGTTAGAGCAGAAATGCTGCAAAGAGAAACACAGCTGAAGGCAGGTCTGGAGCAAACACCCAGTGCCAAGCAGTCACTCAAGAAACAGTTGTGGGAAGCACTGAAACAACAGACTTTGCAGGCAGGATTACTGGCACATCCTTTGAAAAGGAGGTAAGATTGTTTGGTTGGGATGTCTTTCCCCTTTAAGCAAATAATTTATTGTATCCTGAAGTGCCCTTATTTCCAGTGAAAAATGGTTCTAATGAGTAATGATGGGGTTCAATGGTGTGCTTATGTTCTATAAAAAACTGCTCAAATCTCAACAAAAAATAATTGTAATTTCCAGGTTTTTATGCCAAAACACTTGGTACTTCTCATTTACTGGAGGTTTCTGGAAGTGTGAATGTTCTTCATACATGACACAGAAATGTACTGAAACAGGAATGGGTTTTCCCCAATTACTTTGTAATTGCCATTACTTATGTAGTAGTAGTCTTCAATTTGTTTGACATGAGTCATGCCTTTTTATGGCTGCGAATATTTAAAAGGGGAAGTCTGTGAAATGTTTATCAAAGAAGCACCAACCAAACTTTTGATTCAACCTTACTTCAGCCAATGTGAACTATTGCAAGTAATACATATAGAGGTGTAAAAATGGATAAGAGATACATTCTCAGGCTTTACCTGTACATCAGAGGGGTAAATAAAGGCCTCTTCCATGTGCTGGAGACAGGGTGAATAGATTTTGTGCAAGGGCTTCCAAATTTGCACATGTGACACAGGCTGTACTTCTTTTCTTTCTGAGACTTGATATTTTATACTGTGAGTTATCAGATAAATTGATTGAATTTATTTTACTTCCAAGTGAAAAAATAATAGTTTTAGCAAAAGATTGCAGGATATAATTGTGAATAGATTGCTTATATAGAAATGCTAATTATACTTTTTAAATGAACATCTGTGTGAAAAGAAGAATTCTTCTTGTAAGGGTTTCTAGTAAGAGCAGCTCATGGATTTTGTCTAAGTGGGTGGTTATGGGTGTTGTTTATACATTTTAAGTGTTTCTCTGAGATGAGAAAAGGCACAATACTTCTTCTGTTGGTCTTCCTGTGGCTCTTCAATGATGTATCTAAGATAACTCTTACAAGTTAGGTTAAAACCATCTTGCTTTGAGTAGTGGATTGGTCTGATGTCCCTTCCAACCTAAATTATCCTATGATTCTTACATCTATGTGAAATCCCATTGTATCTCAATTTGACCAATTGCTTACTCAGGCCTTGCTAGCTGCCACTTTACTCCATCCTGCAATTCTCAAATACTTGGAAGGGATACAATGGAAGAAAGAAAATTCTCATTGCAGTGCTCAAGTGTTGCAACCTCATACAGGCCTGTGTTGTCTTTGTGCCAGGTGTTCCACAAAGTAATGGTGCCTATGTAATGCAGGAAGGTTTCTTTCAGATTACGTTTGCTTTTGTCAGGTGGAGATGTAACAACCCGCTCACTAAAAAATATGCACATATGGTCCTTGGTTCTTGTCCCTAAAGCTTCGCTTCCTTTTGCAAACAGGGAAGTGAGAACCTGGAGACTTTGCTACACATTAATGTAAGGACTGTGCTGAAGTGTGGTAACAAACCAGTCCCGATTTAGGATTAGTATCTCTGTTTCTAATATTCTTGTAACCCCACCAACCAGTGTTTTCTGAGGGGGACAAGTATGCTGATGAGCATGGCTTTCAAACCTGTGTGAGACACCTTGCTCCTGGCAGAAGTGCTAATTCCACTTCAGCTGCAGCCGAGAGGGAAGGTGCTGGGTGACAGCACTCTGTCAATCTTAGTTCTTTAATTCATGTATGTCCAGGAAATAAGCAGATTATCTCACCCTAGTTTTTGCTTTCATCCCTTCCTACTTTAGTTGGGATGTGCATGGGACTTTTGTTCAAATATACTTAAGACTGTTGTGGCAGCCCAGAGTATCCCTCTGACTGTCCAGGGGGATTTGGAGCCCCGCCAGGCAGTCTCGGAACTCGAGACGAAAGCCCAGAATTCTATGTTCGAGCCATGTCCTTGGAGAAAGCTGCCCACATTGAGGGAAGAAATACAAAACTGAAAGAAAACGTGTAATTAGCTTATCTTATCACTGGGTGAATGTAGGTTTTAGATTTATGGAGGTAGGAGAGAAAAAAGCAAACATGGACGGCAGAGGGCGGTGCCCCTTCCCCTTCTTCTTTCTTCTCTCTCCTCCATCTTCTGCTGTGACGATGGTGATGGGTATTGGTGGAGGTAGCACTGTCATGTTAAGAAAAGGTAGAAATTAATTGGGAAGAATTGATAAACAATAATACGTTGTAGAACTTGGTTGGTTTTCCTAAAAGAGATAAAAAGGTGAAGACGTCCTTTCTGGACGTCACTCCTGCGGTGAATCTCGGTGGAGCAGGTCGCTGTCGGCCAGCTCCAGACACTATGAGATAAGAAAAAATAAACAACCTGAACACGAACTCGCAGGCGTCTCCAGTCTTTCTTGGCTCTGGCATGGGACTTTCTAAGATCAAGAAACAGCCATAAAACATCTTAAAAACCCGCGTCCTCACAACTGTCAGCATAGGATCCTGAAGGATAAATTCTGTGTTACTACTGGGATGAGCTCACATGGACGTTTTCATTCAGCTTCTCACAAGCTGCACATTACAACAGCCAGTTTATTTCTGACATCTGCACCAGCTCCCCTACCTCAACACTGCCTTGACATCTACAGTTCAAAAAAATCCTCATTTCCCTTGCTTTTAGTGATATACCAGAGAGGGACCTTGGCCTCAGATAGAGCGTCTGCATGTCCCAGTATGACAAATCAGAGTTGCTGGACAAAAGACCTGTGGCTTTATTTTAAAATGAATAAAAAAGAGAAAAAAAGTACCACTCAAAAGACAGTCAAAATGCAGATTTCCAGTGCTTTTCCACTTGCTTCTCAGGGGTAACAGCTCACTTCCCCCCCTCCCTGTTTTAGTCATCCTCCTTAATGTCAGCTAGACTCAGTATGTGTAAGTATACTTGGATGGCAGCACTGTAATGATACTGAATTTATTAGGTCATTGTGAGCTTTCCTGGCAGGCAGTATCAAGCTACATTAAGAAACTTCCTGTGACCTTAATAAGAAATTACTAAATTGTTTATTTGCTATGGCTTTCCTTTCATTCCTCTGATTAGAGAATATTATTTCATAGAAGCAAGTTCTTCATATTCCTTCTCAGTCTTCAACATTTGTGTTAAAAAAAACCCCCAAAATAAACCAAAAACCCCAAAACCCCAGCAACAACAAGAAAAGAAAACAGGAAAACCTCCCAAGACCCAAGACACCGAAACTCAAACAAAACCTAACAAACACCACCAACAACATAAATCAAAGGATGGTGTAATTTTGATTCATATAAGAGAAAAGGAAAAAAAAATAATTACCGAGTTGTCTGTGCTGCTCTGCATACACCACTTGGGAGCAAACTCAGTTATAAAATATGTGGTGTTTTATAATTACCCTTTCTGCCACAGGACCAGCCCTGACCCCTGCAGGCTTAGCACAGTTTGGATGATGTGTAACAGCTGGGTTATCTGCCCTAGCGTTTTCCCTTTGGAATAAGGCATGGCAAGTAGGTAATTTGCTCTGAACCTACCACTAGTAGATTCTTTTGCCAAATATTGACGCTGTTGCTCTTTTCAGTCATATGGCCTAGCCTGAAGGCTCACTGGATGAGGGGAAGGTTCTGAAAGCTGGCTGAAACTCAAGTAGAACCATTCCATTTAATCCTTTACCCAAGCGAACAAACAAATTATTTATATGATTAATATTTTAAGAAAATATATTCATTATCCTTCTTCAGAAAGCTTCTGTGAAAACACTACCTCAGTGATGAATTTAATTCTCAAAAGACACAGCTTGTATGGCCATAGCATACTTTAGTCTAAAGACAGCCCTGTGACACTTATGTTCATAAATATTACATTTTCCATTGTTGAACACATCCCCTTGCCAAAGCTCAAATTTTCTCCAATTCTGCTCTCAACTCTCACATATAGATCAAGATTATCCATCAGTTCTTAAAAATATTCAGGCACCTCTGTTGCTCCCCTGATCAAAACCCAAGAGCAGGATGGACAGCTGTAGGCTGACCATGGTTTTATTTTTATTCAGCCTTGCTATCTCTTTGTATACTTGGATGATAAAAATAGATGTTGGCACTTGAGGGGATTTTGTGCTTATTTGTGTGTGTATGACATCTCATTCTCAGGCCCTAGGAACTCTCTACTACTACAGTTATTATAAGGTGCCTTTATAAATTACTACCTCATTTTGATGTATTGCCATAAAAAGGCTTGGCTGTAAAGGAGAATCAGTTTTCTTCTGCTATCAGTGGGAATTAAGTCACTGTAAACAAAAGAGTATCTTATCTTCAAATTTGTGTAGTCATTAAGAAGGGTTTTGGTTTGTTTGGTTTTTGGGGTTTTGGTTTTTTTATTTCCAAGAATGGATTCTGACAGCGTCCACCATAGCAGCCCAGATCCTGGAGTCCTGCACCTTTTGTTGGGCTGTGCAGTTCTTTGGAAAGAATAATTTTCTAGCAGAGAGGATTGGAAAACAATGGGATCAAGCTTTGGAAACTCATTGTGGCAATCACTGTTCTAGGTATCCAAAGTCTGTGTTCATAACTGAATATGCCTTGTCCTGCAGAGAACGTAGGAAAGTGTTTGCAGTGCTGGTACCAATTACCACTCAAAAATGTCTTTGAATGGTCTCATGTGTTGCAGAATTTCTTCCTAACCTTGTGCTCTTTTGGCTGTGGTTAGGACCAGTGTTTGGCTCTTGGGATGTCATCGAGTGGTCACTGCAAAGCTGAAGGCTTTAAGTGGAGGAATCCTTCAGGGTGACTGGCAAAATACGGGATGGGAAAGCAAATCAGCTGAGGTTCATTTCTATTTGGATAAAGTTGCCACCCCTGCAAGCAGACTAAGGATTGGAAACTGGATTAGAAATAAGGTGAAGAAATCTTGTTATCAGCTGGCTGTTGGTAGTTACAGGAATCTTTGAGTGTCTGTGGAAACTGATTCTCCTAATGGTTAGAATCAGCCTTTATTTTTAGTGAAAATGACAAGTAATGTAGTTGTTTTCTTATTATCCTGATCAGTGCTTTTCCCTGGATATCACTTCCCTGTTTTCTGCTGTGGTGGCTTGACTGCTGCTGGGTTAAACCTGAGTCCCCACACTCAAAATTTGCAAAGGGTTGGGGTTTTTTCATGTACACTGGGATCAATTTAATTGCAGAGAAAAGAAATGCAGAATGCTGATCACTGAACACCTCCCTGAACAAAGAGAACCCCAGAAATCCAAAGTCCAGCAATGTTGTTTTAAGTAATATCCCACATATCTGCTCTGAGAGAAAAAAGTACCTCTACTGAGATATTTGTAAAGGAGTTGATTTGTTTGGTTTGTCTTGAACTTAATGGCATGAACAGTCAACACTCAATACAGCAGATACAGAGAGTGAAGTAAAACCAAGCAAGCAAGCTCAGGCAATAAATATTTTTCATTTTTCCAGTGATTTTTATGCATTTGATCTCTATTTTATAAACATTCTTCCATGCTGATATTAAACACACTTCCATTTCTGATAGTTGCACCAAAGCACATCCATTAATATTTTCTATGAATTACAATCTCTAAACCTCTATATTTTCAAAATTGATCCAATGTTTTGCATGGCTAAGATACAGACCAGTTTACAATATCTTTTTTTAATCTATTAGCATACAATGGTATTTTTAAAGAGAGAAATACTTATTCAATGCTTTTTGTATGCTTCAGAAGACATTGTTTTGAGCCGTGTGTTGATGTCAGGGAGCATTTTATCATCTTCATCACAACAGCAGTGATAAAAGTGATAACCACTTTATGTCAAATAAAAACAGCTGTCCAGAGTGTCTTATGAGTACTTGATGCTGGTAGCAGGCTGCTTGGGGTCTGCACAGCACCTGGTTCTGCAAATTGTGGGGTGACAGGGGAAAACATCCAATGGGACAAACTCAGGGGAGGGTTCTATTTGAATTAACAGATGGGGTACCGAATACAACAGAACTTTCCAGAAATCACACATATTCCAAAAGGGATATGCATAAACATAAGGGCATACAGAAAACCGGGTGGGGAAATCTTAAACCTGTGACAGAACAATATGCAAAACGCAGTTCCCGGGGGAACATGGGGACTTGCCATGACCAGAAAGTTAAGACTCCAGTGCCCTGGGTGCTTGCCCACCAGGAATTTGTTGGTGTGGGCATTGCAGGTACTGCCACATGCACAGCAAAAAGAACTCAAATTTTTTTAACAAGTAAGTACAGCACAATGATTTTCATAGAATTTTCATTGGTTTTTGTCATCTTTCAGGGAGTATTTCAGCTCATTTCATTCGCATTTGTCAATCCTTAATTTTCAAGAAAGGAAATCAGTGACATTCTCCGCTGTGGATGTAATGAGCTGACTCCAGTCAGGGAACCAGCACATCAGAGCTGTTCTTGGGGAGCTATGCAAATCCTTCTGAGCATCATCATTCACCAACAAAAGTCAAAACAATCCTGATTTTGAAGACTTTGTTTCTGTACTCACTGATTTCACAAATTTCACATACAAACGTGACACAGAGCTTTAATTGCTGGCTGTTCTTTCAACTT
>VYXC01010359.1:0-47230 GCA_013397175.1 Platysteira castanea | reverse complement strand
TGTCAAAAAAAAAAAAAAAAAAAAAAAAAAAAAAAAAAAAAAAAAAAAAAAAAGAGGGGTTGCAAAAGTAATGTCTCCACTGTACTAAGCAGCTCTTCCTTCCTACTCACTCCTGGCATATGTCTCAGTCTAAAGACAAGTTTAGCAGTAAACGCTCTGGAATGAGTGTTTGCTCTAAAAAAAAGTTCCAACAATCCCTTTCTGCCAATGAGAGATTAACACTAGTGGATGAAAGTGAAAAAAACAACTGTTTATTGACAAACAGAGTGCCAACATGGCACGGGGAAAAAAATTGTGAATGAATGCTAGATATTGAACTGTCAGACATTGCCCTGCCCATACACACACCCACACTGGAAAAAGAAAAAAACCCAAAATGCCAGGGAAGGAGAAAAACAGTGGCCGAGCATGTGGCAGGGAGGAAGGAAACGGCGCCCGGCTTCTGTCTCAGGGAAGAGAAAAACGAAAAGGTTCACGCAGCAGCTCGGGGGAAAAAAACCCCAGATGGTAACCTGGTGAATCTCTGATGTTGGTGTCCTCCTCGCAGCAGATGAAGCTGGTGGATTTGGTGTCCTTTCTCTTGTGGGTTCGGCTTTTCTGAGGTCTGGGGCCAGGACAGAGCGGCTCCTCGGCTCCCTGCCAGTCCCCTGCTTCTCCCGTCAACTCTTTCATCTCAGACCAAAACCAAACTGAACAGCTCAGGAGAAAAAAACTGCTGAAGGATTGCTGTCGAAGTCTCCAAGGCCAGGGAAAGGAAAAAACCCTTCTTCCCTAAGCTAACAAAAACTAAGCAACAACATAACACCTGTCTGCAGGGAACCAGGGGCGAGAGTGAGGCGCCAGAGCCCCAAGGCTCCCCTGCCCCGGCCCCACCTTAAAGCCAGAGCAACCATTTCTGGGCATAGAGCAGACGGTCAGGGCATAGAGTATCATCATAACATCACCCCAGACAGCATGGAACAGGTAATGACCAGGCTGCTCCTTGTTTGGGAACTGCCTTTGCCAATGCCTGAGCATCTGGGCATGCCGCTAGTGTAAATCCTTCATATTTATTGTCTTCCAAAGTATAGAGGTTTCTCAGGCACTGAATTGATTAAAAAAACAGCAAAGCCATTTAGAAGTCCCAAAATGCACTGACAATCAGTGGGATTCAGGGTGTGCCTCTGGTTTTGACAAGGACATCTGAGCTCCTTAATCACCAAGGGTATCTCAATGATATATAGATAGGTTCCCACTGAGGGATACCCTGGATATCTTGACAGAAGATTCTGACCAGCAAAAGTATCACAACTTGTGCCTGCACATGGTGTCCTGTTTTCCAAAGGCATCCACAAAATTTTCTGTGTTGTTTTCCATAGAACTCATTCCATGCCTGTTTCAGATGCAGTTTTCCATTGATGCCAAATTGATTTTTGCCTTTTTTCTTTTATATATTCTCTGTATTCTTTACACATGTATTTGTAGCCTATTGGTGTATTCATAATCCCAGTACTTTTCCCTTCCTTTTTCCCTAGGCAGAAAGACAAAACATTAAAGAGCTCCAAGCCCTGAATGGTACAAGGCCCCTATCCTATCTTGGTTCTCCGTAGGAACCAAGGTCAAAATCAGCTCTTTGAGGCACATTTTCATCAAGAACGTTTAGTTCCTAAAAAGGCAGGGCAGGATNCCTGGAGGCTTCCAATAAACACTGGCCTTTACATTACCTCCTATACTAATATTACCTTGAAAGTGTCTGTTGTTTCATTACTAGGTTCTTTCAGACATCACCATGGGTAGAAGAAGCTGGGACATACCCTTAACTGGGACACACTGGACCTGTTCATTGCTGTGGAGAGAAAAAATGGACTCTACACAATTCAGTGTGAATCAAGCAGAAGCTATTTTACTGATGAACTACTGTTCCTAATACACAATTACTGCTTTCCCTATTCGTGATTGTGCAAATTTATTATTGGTTAAGGTCTATTTTCACATGCTACTTTATGCTTTATGATTGGCTCTTGTATGTGTGTCACACTATCTGTCGTGTATGTCACAACTGTCTTTCAATTTGCATTTTTTTATCTTTATGTTTCATTGCTTGTTCCTTGTTCACATCCTCCCCAGTGCTGCTTGTTCCTTTCTCACAGCTTCCTATTATCTCTTCCCCTTGCACATGTGCTTTAAGTCCTTCTGTCTTACGTGCTCTGGTTCTTCTATCTTATGGCTGGTTCACTATATGTCCATTTTCTAGTAAAAACTTGGTTTCCACACATTGCCATCTGATTTCAAAAGGCTTTCCAGCCCTAATGGGTTGGTGGGATCATTCACTGTCACTGATGTCTCCCTGTACAGTAGCATGTGTCCCATTGCTGGAAGGGCCAGTGTGGCCCTTGGTGAGTGTGATATGAAGGGACATGTAACAGCTTTAAATTAACTGAAGAGAAAAGAATACTTAGAATGTCATTTGAAATTTCTAAGGTGTTGCACAAACATGAATTATTCTTTGCATTTACTGAGAAGATAAAGACAGCTGCTATTACCAAGCCAACATGATAAGGGTAAGAGCCACGATACAGTTATTACTGGTTTTATATCTTGTCCATATCATAGGATCATAGAATGGTTTGTGTGGGAAGGGACCTTAAAGATCATCCAGTTCCAACCCCTCTGCCGTGGGCAGGGGTGCTTCTCACTAGACACAGTTGCTCAGGGCCCCATCCAGCCTGGCCTTCAACATTCCAGGGATTGGGCATTCACAGCCTCTCTGGGAAACCTGTTCAGTGGTTCTCCACCCTCACAGTAATGAATTTGTTCCTAACATCTAATATAAACCTGCTCTCTTTTAGTTTAGAACCACTGCCCCTTGTCTTGTCCCTATGTGCCTGTACAAAAAATCCCTCTCCCTCCTTTTCATAAGCACCCTCAAGGTACTCGAAGACCACAATGAGGTCTCCCCAGATCCTTCTCTTCTCCAGGCTGGACAATTCCAGCTCTCTCAGCCTGTTTTCATAGGAAAGGTTCTGCAGCCCTCTCATCATCCAGACCCTCTCTAACAGGTACATGTTTTTCTTGTGTTGAGGACCCCAGAGCTGGATGCAGCACTTCAAGTGGCATCTCACCAGAGCAGAGAAGAGGGGGGAAATCACCTCCCTCGACCTGTTGGCCACATTTCTTTTGATGCAGCCTAAGATAGGGAATGACCTTCTGGAATGTGAGTGCACACTTGGCTCCTGCCCAGCTTGTTGTCCATAAGAACCCCAAATCCTTCTTCACAGGGCTGCTCCCAGTGCCTTCTCTCAGTCTGTACTCATGCCTGGGATTGCCCTGACCCAGGTGCAGCACCTTGCCCTTGGATTTGTTGAACTCGAGGAGGTTCTTGTGGGCCCACTTCTCACATTTGTCCTGGGATGCATGTCATCCTGTCCCTGCCCCAGGCAATGCAGCTTCATCAAGTGGTGCTGAGCCTGTTCTTCACTTACAGTGGGTATTACTCCCTGCACTGCCAGTGAAGACTGAGGCAAAGAACTCATTGAGTACCTCAGCCTTCTCCATATCAGTCGCCACCAGTTCACCCTTCTTGCTTATCAGGGGTACACCCTCCTTGGCCCCTTTTTTCTGACCTATGTACTTAGATGATCCCTTCTTATAACTCTTCACATCCCTTGCCAAGTCCTGTTCCAGCTTTCCCTTAGTCTTCCTGACCCTATCCCTACACTTTCAAACTACATCCCTTTTTTATTCTCCCTGGGTCACCTGTTCCTGCTTCCCCTGGCTGTGCATTTTTCTTCCTCCTCAGTTTGAGGAGCACATCTTCTCAGCTATGCCAGGTTTCGTTCTGCCTTGCTCCGTTTCCTGCACAGTGGGATACTGAGCTCTTGTGCTCTAAGAAAAGTGGCTTTAAAGACCTGCCAGCTCTGCTCAGCCTCTTCATTCACCAAATCCATAAAAACAGTTGGAAGTTTTCTCTGGCAAAGTTCAGGGTCCTGACTTTGCTCCTCACCAGTCTCGTGCTCCTTGAGATCAGAAACCCACCCAGGGCTTGGTCACTACAGCCCAGGCTACCACTAATCTGAACTCCTTTAATGAGCTCCTCTGCACTGGTGAGCACCAGGTCCAGGAATACCTTACCTCTGGATGGCTCATCTAATACCTGGATCAGGAAGTGGTCCTCTACATGCTCCAGGAGTGCCCTTGGTTGCTTGCAGCCAGCTGCATTACTTTCTCTGCAGATGCTGGTGAGGTAGATGTTAAAGAGTACATTCAGTGCAAGTAACTCAGGATGCAGCTGCAGTACAAGATGCAGGTTGAGCTCTGGGGGGGCAGGAGCCCAAGCGCAAGGCAAGAGGCCATGAACAACCCTTTGCATTGCAAAGGGCACAGGGACCCGTGGGGCAGCCAGGGGATCGGACACTCAGAGACACAGCAGGAGCTGATGACCCCCAGACTTTCATGACCTTAGACTGTGAGGGTATAAAAGTGCAAGGGGTTCCTTTATTCCAGGTCCCTCCTCAGAGGCACCAGCTTGAGGTGTTATTCTGTTATTTAGTTACTGCACCATGATTAAAATATTTTGAGGATCTAGACATCTGTGACTCTGTTACAGGAAACCCAGGGTTAAACTGGTAAGGAAACCTGGTCTGACTGGGTGAGAGTGGAGAGTATAGCTGTGAAGGCCTTTGGTCCCACATTAGGTGATGTGAGAGTGACTCCAGAGTGGCTCTTGGATGGTTGGACAGGGAAGTTTCCTTAGCCTTTCCCCCCTTCCTAGCCTCTCACTTCTGAAAAGCCCATAGCCCTCAGCTGCACTGCTCCATTTGGGGAAATGTCCCAGCATGTTTCCATGATGCCAATTTGATCATAGTTAGGTTTGGAAGGGACCTAAAAGTTCATCTGGTTCCAGTGCCCCTGCCATAGGCAGGGACACCTTCCTGGGAGACCAGGTGGCTCAGAGCCCCATGCAGCCCGGCCTTCAACACTTCCAGGGATGGGGCAGCCACAGCCTCTCTGGGCAACCTGTGCCAGTGCCTCACTACTCTTGTAGTCAAGCTTTTCTTCCTAATATCTAATAAAAACAGCTGAAGGCCATTCTCCCTCTTCCGTGCCTGCCCTTGGGAAGAGGCCCTCTCCAGCCTTCTTCTAGGCCCCCAGCAGGTACTGGAAGGGTTTCTAGAAGTTCTAAAAGGTCAACAGCAAACAACAGCCGTTGGTCACTTACCGTGACCTCTGGCAGTCATGAGCCCAGCGTTCTGGAGTCCGGGAGTTAGAGGGACAGACCAATCAGAGGGCTCTGATCCAGGTGACATCACAGTGACGGGAGAGCACCTGAGGCAGCTGGAGGGGCAGAGCAGCAGCAGGACAGCGCAGAGTGGGCTCCTGTCTTGCTTCCCTTTTGTCCCCTTTGGGTAGTGGTGTCGTTCTGTGAAAGTCACCCAGGATCTTCTTGAGTCAGAAGAGGAACACCTAAAGAAATGGGTAGAATTAGTCGTTTGATGGACCTTCCTACCTGTGAGCTCCACAGACTTGGAGAGATTGCAGACCTAGTGACCTCTGTTCGCCTCTCACGCGTCCGTAAGGAAAAGCTAGCGCTGGCCTTGAAGAATGAACACTATATTCCAAAGCTGCTACAGCTTTTCCAAGTCTGTGAGAACGCAAAGAACACCGAAGGCTTGCATCTTCTGTTTGACATTGTGAGAGGAATTTTGTACCTGGACAAAGCCATTCTGTTTGAGGTGATGTTTTCTGATGAATGTATTCTGGGTGTTGTCGGATGCCTTGAGTATGATCCATGTTTGGCTCAGCCAGGATGGCACAGGGAATTCTTGACCAAAACAGCAAAGCTTCAGGAGGTTATTCCTATCAGAGACCGTGGACTCAGGCAAAAAATCCGCCAGACATCAAGGGCACAGTACATTCAGGCCCTCATCTTGCCTAATCCATCCGATTTTGAAGAGGACTTTCTTTCTACCCTCAATTCCTTCATCAGCTCCAGCAAAGAGGAGATTTTACATGGGTTGCAGGTAAGAGTTTTTTAATGTGGCTTAGATGGGATCTGTAGAGATCTCTCTGGCTGTAGTTTGGAAATAGTTTACAGATGGTGAACACTGTATAGGTTAATCACAGGCACTTTAATTTGCACAATGTTGTGAATGCTTTGCCTTCTTTCTGATCCCTTGTATTTTGTATTTTTGAAATGATAAATTTCAGGTGAGTATCTTAATACTTTTTATGGGCTGTAACAAGATAAAGTCTTGCCTTTGATTGCTAAGCAAACCTTTGGAGCTGGTTTTGTATAAGCATTTAAGGAACATGCAACTTCTGGTATTTTGTTTCAGGGACATTTATTACACAGTTTTCCATGTAAAGAGATGCAGAGAAATGGGTGGACAGAGATGGCAGAAAGTGCCAAAACACTTGAGACATGATGATGTTCCTGGGTTTTTTGGAGTCTGAAGCATGAAATACTTTACAAGAAGTGACATGTTGTCCTATATATCCTTAAATAACCCATAGCAGTAGGGGATGTGAATCTGAAAAGCAAATAATAGTCACAAAAGTTTCCCATTTTGGCAAAGCAGAGCGCGTTCATGTGGGAGAGCTGGTTTTATTGCGAGTAAGATTCAGGAGAATGTGGCTGCAGCCAACTTGTAACCTGTCCCCTTGCAGAGAGGGACTGAAGATGCTGCAGATGCAAAAGAGGGAAACAGATCCCCACGGGATGTTCACAGTGTAGTATGAACAATGCATGTACAGTAGGGTCAAAGTTTTCTCTTGGTTAGCACTTTTTATGTCAGAAGTGTACCAGTTGCTGCCCTGGAAGAAGTGCAAAGCGCAGGGGGGGAGTGTGAAACAAATTAGGACTGTCCTTTTCCATCCTTTTGGTGTGTGTGAGTGTGGCAAATCCCACAGGGAGTCCGTGGGGTGGGCAGAACTGCAAAGCATAGGGGTGGCACGGCAGAGAAGGAAAGGAAATGTCACACTCTGTAGAGACGAATTTAGGGATCAGCTTTAGGGATCATCCCCTGTGTCCAACTTCACCTGTGGCTCTGGTGTCCTGGAGCTGTTTTGGCTGCACAGAAAGAGTGCTGAAAGACTGGAAATGATCATGCTGGACGTGTACTCTAGCATTTGCCTTCCTTGTGATAAAAATAATGGCAGTGTGGGATGTTTGACTTTGAGCAGTGTGGGATCATGTTTTCACTCTCCAGAGGCACTGTGTAATTTGTGTTCTTTTTGTGCACTCCACAGAAAGATGAGGAATTTTTGCCTGAAGTTTTTGCACAGTTAACAAATGAAGCTACAGCTGGTGAGAAACGATGTGAATTGGTAAGTCAGTAGTCTTGGTGGCTCCTCAAAGGCTTAAATGAGAGGGATGAAATAGAAAGGGAAACTGTTCTGAGAGTTCTGCAGTCTTAGAAGTACTTCTGGAGAATCAGCCAGTACCCCGGTACAAATTGTAACTGTTTCCTCCTTTCAGAGAGTTTTCTGACTCAAATACACAAAACTTTTTTTTTCCCCCTGTGCTCCAGATGAGGTTTTTCAAGGAATTCTGTGCCTTTTCTTTCACATTACCTGAGAAAAGAGACGAATTGCTTCAAACTTTGTCAAAGTTGGGAATTCTTCCAACTCTTAAAATATTAATGGTAAGTGAAAACTTAGAACTGGTTTTAATAAAACTAGAAAAGCCCACAGCCATACAGCCTTTTTTTTTGTTGTTTTTTTGTTTTGATCTGTGAGCACCTTTGTGTAAGTCTGATTGGAGAGCTTTGCTCTGCTGGGAGTGGAGGTCCCTGGTAATGTTCAGAAACCAGAAGCCCACAGTTCTACTGTGGAGTAGCCTGGCTTGACTGATCTTACAATGTTTACTTTTCATTATGGAGAAGTCTGAGGGCAGTGAAGTCCTTGTGACAAGGCAGTCAAAAGGTGAAAGAGATTTTTTCATGTGGCAGCTTGATTTTTAGTTTTTTATCAGAGAAAATCACAACCTTTAAGGAAAGGCCTGAATTCTTGTTGCCTGTAAATGGGTACAGAAACTGTTGCACACCTTGATTTGTACAGTTGGTCCTTTAGTACAAAATGAATAAATTGTGGATAGCAGGTATAGAATATCAATACAGTCTTAGATACTCCAGCAAAGTAGGAGTTGTGAATGTTTCCAGCCTAAGTTAGGGCTCTCAAACTCGCAGAAAGCCTTGTGTCCTTTCTAAGATGGAAAATAGTAGGGAAAGGATTTGCCTGGTTCCTTGCTGTTTTTCTGTAACCATGTTATCGTGTTTCTCATCAAAATTTTTGTAACAAATGTTCTCCAGTCTTTCAGCTGCCTCTTATTTGCAGCTTCATGGGGTAATAAATACCAAACTTGATTTACTCTAACAAATAAATCTCTTTTTTTGTGAGGGAATGGATGATCTGCAAGTTAGATCTGCTGCTACAGATATATTGTCTTACCTAGTAGAATTTGGTCCAGCTATGGTCCAAGAATTTGTAATGCAAGAGGCCCATCAGAGTGAGAATGTAAGTAAAAGTTGTTTGGTGTTTGTTGAATATACCAGTTTCAGGGCAAACAGGAAAGTAATCAGCCAAATAAATCTCAATTTCTGTGTTTTGTTTTAATTTTTATTTTTTAAAAATTGCAGAAAGTGGGGGAGTTATTCCATTCTTGTGAGTAACTATTTTGTGTTTTCTTTCTTTGGTTTTTTTTTTTTTTTTGCAGGATACCCAACTCATCATTGAGGTCATTGAGCAGATGATTTGTAGTTCTGACCCTGAATTTGGAGGAGATAATCAGTTAATGGAGATTTTCTGTGCTCTGATTGATCCAGAGAAAATGATGGCCACAGCTAGTGTAAGAGAACATGAATGGCAGAAGACATGATACTGTCTTGGCAAACTTAAAAGCCTGGTACTTTCTATTTCTACGGCTGTGGGCAGAGGATAAAAAATTATAGGTTTTTTTAATTGAGTGGAGTGCGGTGGTCTGATAGCGACTTTAAATAAGCAAAATATAAGCTAATTTTGCTAATGCAAGGTATGTGTCTGGGGCATCGTGCAGGTGTTAAACCGTGCAGTCCCATGTGTCAGTGCCATAGCACTGTCTCTCTAGCTGGATGATAAATCCTGAAAGATTTTAATACACTATATTATACCAGAATACCTGTAAAATGGTTTACAAGTGGTTCTGGGCAAAAGTAACTGCATTTCAGAATGGTTTAAGGACACTTTGTCAAGCACTTTGAGTCACTGATGTTTTTTCCAGTATAAATTTGCATCCATGCTGGGGATTCTTTTAATGATAGCTAGGTTGGTTGGATGCATCACAAATTTTTCCCAAAAAAAAAGAAATTGATCTTGTGTGAAGACAGTGCTGCAGACCCAAAGAACTCAGTAGAATTCTTTGTAGGCTGTTTCTTCTGTTACTTCTCTTTTTTATTTAAAAGGTTGTATGTGAATGCCAGTGTTTAATGAAGGTATTGTTGTTTTAGAATTTAGAAGTATTTGAATTTCTCGATATCTTCTACGATCGTTACATTCATGTCCTTACCGCGCCGCTTCTGGCTGATACATCAGAAGAATGGTATGAAATAGGTAATGACAATGTTAATTTTTTTCCCTTTGGAGGGCCTTACAGTGCTGGTAACAGCACTCTGATGCCTACTGGGAATATGCTTGCTGCAAGCTGCAGTTCCTCCAGGGACAGGGATTCTGTGGACAGTTTTCATAGCCCTTTCCTGAAGCTGTGAATGCTGACATATCTTGATAGTGTACTTTGTAAAGATGCACTTCCTTCATGTATATTGGGAATCATGTAGTAGTTTTACTAGTCTAATTTTAAGGAGTATTTACTGCAAAGGCAAAAAAGCCGCAGTTGTGTTTGTTGTTTTGTTCTGACCCAATGTCCTACTTCCCAGAGCAATCCAGTAAAACAAAAATCCACTAAAAGTATGTCAGGAACTGCAATAGCAACAGAGCTCAGTGCACCTTGACAGTACATTATTTATTTTTTTGTACAACTTAAGGCATTAATTTTTCTTGTAGATAATTATCAAACAGCAGAAATACTTGCCTCAGTTTTGGAGCTGCTGTCTTTTTGTGTGGAACGGCACAAGTATCACATGAAGATTTACATTATCAACAAAGATCTGCTAAGAAGAACACTGGTCTTGATGAAATCCAAACACAAATTTCTGGCCTTGTGTGAGTATGGAGATGTTGTGATTTCCTTCTTCAAGGCTTTGTGTGTCCTATGTGGAAGGTGTACCAGTACCACTGTCGAGTTGAACAGAGAATTCCTGTTTATTTGCTGTGTTTTACTGGCTACAATTAAGTAATTTGGAAAAAAAGAGGTAGCAGCTGTCTGTAAGCACAGACCAATGCAGTTTCTGGTGGGAGGAGGATTGTTGTTTCTTTTGAAGTCTACAGGGATTCTTTCAAGCCTTCATGACAGGATCCTTTGTAATTTCTTGCCTCATTTCAGTGGAAATTGTGTCCTTTCTTAATAATGTCCTAAATCTGGTTCTCCTTATGGAATGAAATTCTGTGAGCCAGGATCTTTAAAGACTCAGGGCTGGTTCTGGGTGGGGAACAAGGGAAAAAGCACAGGATGAAGTTAATAGTTTAACTTCATGCATGCTGGAGTGTATTACTGCTGGACTTGAGAAAGAAATTCATGGTTCCTGATGACCTTCAAATACCCACGGAAGTCCAAGAAGGAAAGAAAGGTGACCTGTCAATAAATGCTGCTTCTGCACTTTGAGGTTGCATCTTCCTCTAAGGGTAACACCAGGTTTTTCAATTCTTCCACAAGAAGATGTGAGCCCTGCCATGTGGTTGTTGAATGCTTGAATGTCTTTCTTCACACAGGTGCTCTTCGCTTTATGAGGAGGATAATTGGCCTGAAAGATGAACTTTATAACCGTTACATCACTACAGGAAACCTGTTTGAACCAGTTGTAAATGCTGTGTTGGATAACAGGAATAGGTGCAACCTGCTCAGGTCTGCCTTGATGGAGCTGTTTGAATTCATTCAAATGGTGAGTTCAGCAGCAGCCTCAGCACTGACACACCCATGACCTTGCAGGGCAAGAGGCAAAAGGCAGATTTCCAAGATAGCAAACATCCTGTTTTAATGGAAGGGTCACAAATGGAACTGGGATGTTGCTGAGTCTATTGTGCGTTTCTAAGGGAAGTTTAATAATTCTTGCTAGATCACAGCTCTTTTTCCTAAGAATGAATATGATTGCTTCCGATTTGTTCTTGACAAGAATATTTTGGCTCTGGACAAGGAATTAGTTACTCTCCAAAATAAATTTAAAAGCTTTCTGACTTTCTTCATGTAAACATTTGAGACTGAAACCCTGTTTTGTTCTTATTCAGGAAGATATTCAGTTCCTTATTGCACATATAGTTGAGAACTTCTCTGATGCACTGGAATCTGTCAAATACATTCAGACATTCCAGGGACTGAAGACAAAATATGAGCAAGAAAAAGACCGGCAAAATGAGAAAATGAGCAGGTACGGCCCAGTTTCTGTCTTACGAGGCTGCCAGTGACTGCATTTTTTCAGATCTGCTGGTTGGTTTTTAATTTCCCAGAGAGCAGCAGAAGCAGGTAGCTGGGATTGCTGTTGGGTTTCATTCTTGCTGAAAACTTCTTGGGTTAGAGTAAATCCTTATCTACCTTTCTTTGAGTAAAGCTGATGTGGTCAGTAGACTAAATGTTCCATTCAGAAAACTTTCAGCTTATGAAGAGCAGTTGCTCTGTCCTTCTGAGTTAGGATTCAGTTTTCCTCATTATCACCTGGATATCGGTGAAGTTTACAGTGAGGATGGACGCAGGGACGGAGCTGGATTGCCTTCTCCAACGCACTTAATTCATTCTAAAGCTTTGGAAGCCATTTCTGACCTGGCTGAGTCTGAAACATCAGGCAAAGCTTCAGTCACTTTTCCTATGTCTCTTGCAGTGTCCCCTCCGTATTGCCTGGTGAGACATTTGTCAAAGAAGCAACAGTCTTACACGTGGATGAAGATCTGCGGTTCAGTGAAGGTGAAGAGAAGGCACCTCCCACATCACCAGCAAGCTCCAGTGGCTCCTCTCCAACGTACACAACCCTGACCACAGTGATGACAGCCCCCAAGGTGGGAGAGAACTTGCATGGAAGCTCCTGTCGTCACGTGGGACAGCAGAGCAGCCTCACGGGGCTTTACCGGGTGTAAGGCAGCACAGTCAGCAATAGCCTTGTACAGGGTATCTTGGGGATAGATTCACCCAAATAGCCTGTCAAGTGAAACCCTGACTAGTTTGGGGTAAAGTTTAAGGAGGATAACGTGGGACTGGAATCTGTTGTTAATCTGGTGGGCACAGGTTAATTTTGCCTCTTCTGCATGATTGAATTGTTGCTACTCCTTGGCTTTCTTCCCTGCCCAGCTGGTGCCCTGTGTGTGTGATACACAGATGGGACTGCATTTTTTGGAATCTATTCCCCATCAGGGAATTGTTAAGTGTTTTTAAGCAGACAAAATGCTGGAAGTGATACCTCTTTTGTGCCTTTTACAGCTGAGCATTATTTGAATCTTAGCTTCCAAGCAGCTACAGAAAAGTGTGGCAAGAATTTTATTGCCCACTCCTAAGATTTGGGAGCAAAACAGATGTGCAGTGTGTATTTTTTCAATGTGTGAATTTAATTTTTTTACCTTTTTCTAATTGGCAGAGAGGTCTATTTGAAGTATTTGGTTATCCTGATGATGAAGATGATGCGACATCTCCAAAGAAAAGAGGTCGTCTGGGCTCTTAAAGGAAACTGTAATTTTTAAATAAGAACTTTTGTTATGGGGTTTCCAGTGCTGCAACTGTTTAATGTTAAAATACGGAATCAGCTGCAATCCATCACATAGATCTCTCTTGTGATATCTGTTATTCTATAATAATAAGTAATGTAGCAGTAATATGTTTGTAATATAATATAATACAATATCATATAAGTAATACAATTAATATTATGTAATATAGTAGTAATATATAGTAACATATGTTAGGTCCATTTCCACTGGAATAGTTTAATGTGAAGCCATTTCTATGTTTTGGAAATTTAGTTAGTAGTTCGTTTAGGGTTGTAGTTAATTTTAATTGTAGTTCTTGCTTGGAAAAAAATTGCTTTCTGTATAGATATGTAAGATAGTTTGTTCCATCAAACAAGTTTATTTTGTATTAAAGATACCACTGTACTTGTTTTACACCATTTGCAAATATGTGGCAATATTAATGCTGAGCTATAAAATTCAGGAATTAAAATTGGACTCTAATTTCATAAGATGTGTTATTTGTAAGTACTATTTTAATAAAAAGTTACATGAAACCTGACTGGGTGAGTTTGCTTCTTTTCCTGTCAGTTCTGTAGCAGTCAGTGATGTCACGCTGTGTCCAAAGTGTAATCTCACTCTTGGCTTCACTTTCAATCTGTCAAGGCCAAGCCAGTACAGAGTTTTAAAAAGATTTCTGCACTTTTGAAACTGAATTGCAGGTGACAGCTCAAACTTTGCAACTAAAGCAATTATTTTTTGCTTAAAGGTGCATTAATTTAGCAGATTTCAGTATCTGGTTGTACTCGATAGGCTCTCAAGAGGCTGAGGCCAATGGTTGAGCAATCTGTGCACTGCAGGGATGCTCAACAGCCCTGCTGCTGAACACATCAGTGAGTTTCCAGCATTCTGGAAAGTCACTGTCAATGTAATTTGAAATACTGATATATAAAGTACTGAGTTAATTGTCCGAAAGTTCAGTAAAACTTAAGTGTAAAATTAGAAAACAAATCCCTTTGCTTATTGATGATATAATTTATTCTCAAAGTATCCATCTTTTCTTGGAGTCTGTGATGAGCTTCTTAAAACCACTGTTTCCTTCCAACTTCTTTGCTTTTGAACTGAAAGACCCTTGAATCAGGGACTAGCAGCCAGCTCAGGCTCCTCCAGCAGCGCACTTTCTTCCTGTTCTGTGCTTCCAACCCTCCCACGGATTTGGCTTTTTCCATTGAGGCAACTTGGCAGGTGATGGCAGCACCCACCCTTCCGAGTGCCCTGTCCTTCTAAAGTGTATCAGTATCGTGTCACTTCTGTTCCCTTGGCTGAGGGATACGGAGGAAGGATTTCATCATTTGAAAACTCCAAAGAGGAACAAAAGAACAGAGCAAAATGTTGCCTTTGTAAAATATGACTTTTCAAAAGAAAAATGGGTTTTTGCGTTCAGCTGGGGGGAAAATAAATCCCTGAGATTGATGGGAGCCTAAAGAGTAGGTCACAGGTTAGGAGCAAAACAGCACTCTAGCCATTCAATGGTTATGTTATGGTTATCACAGATGTAGCATTTATTCCTATTAAGCTGCAGCAATCCCCATTAATGTGACACTTCATCTTGCATCAGGAAAATGGGGTTTTCCAAAAACATTCTGTGTCTATCTAAACCACTTCTGTTGAAGTTCTGATAATGCCATATGCTTGAGAAAACTTACTTGAAGGTTTTATACTTTTTTCATCTTGGCTGGGTACTAAATGAGAAAAGAAAGTAAGAAGCAATAAGCTGCACTGTCAACCCAAATCACTTCAGCAGAAATCTTTAGTATATTTGTCAGAGCACTTTCTTTAGAAACCTGTAACAGAAACTCATTTTTTATTCAACAGGACAGAAGAAACTTTCAGCTCCCAAACCTTATGGCTCAGGGGGAAATTTAATTATTATTTCTAGAATAGTTTGTTATACAATTTTTTTAATCACTTATTTTTAAGGTTTCTGTGAGGACCTGCCCTCTTGACTTCTCAGGGCTGATAATTACCGTGTCTGGAGAGAGGGGATAAAGAAATCACATAAGATTATCCCTGAAATGAGGTGGAGTGCTGCAGGGCAGGACGGAAATGCAAAATTAGGAAAATTGAAAATTTATAATATTTAGTTGAGACATTTTATGCTGAAAATAAATTTATATTTAAAACAAAACCAACCAAAATCCACCAAACTAGAATAAATGTAACAACTGTATGATGGCTCTTGACCAAGGCTGGCTTTTTAATGGTAGTCTAGACTTTAAAAGATTTGAGTTTTTTACTTCAAGTATATGTGAACAGATATCGCCTTCCCTGCCACACAAGCAGGGAAATTTAGGCCTCACTTAATAAGAGAGAATGCAGGAGCCATGAAATCATGAGTTCAAAGTGCTTCTCTGAATTATCTGTCTATTTATGAAGATTTCTCTCTGATAGAGAAATCTCTGTGTTACAGACATCTCTCTGCATGGAAAGTAAACCAGGTTACAAACATTTTTTGAGGCTATTTAGATATAGCTCATTTGGTGACTGTCCTATTCCAAATTAGAGAAGTGCAAAATGATCAGCATTTCTCTAAACAAGAATTAATGTGCAACCCTTACACTGGTTCAATTTCTTGTCTCCAGAAAGCAGCAAAAATCTGGGTGGTTTTACCTCTAAAGGTTCTGCGCATGAGTGGACATAAAAGTTTGTATTTGTGCAAGTGGAAGTTCAAGAACAGGCTAAACACGTGGCTCTTCCATATCTTCCAGGTAGCTGTGGGATCAGGAGGGCTTTTTTTGGGTGAGTCTCATGTATGTGCTAGACACTGCCACAAGAAGTACATGCAGCTTGCAGACTGCTCACCACATAAAGCTGTTTATTTTCTAGAGCCTTCTCTCTACTGACAGCTTATATTCAGCATTTAGGAGAGACTAAATCATGAAGCTATGTTTATGGAGAAAAAGTGCAGTTTCATCCTCTGACTGTTGCATAAGGTAATTCTTTGTGTCAGGAGTTTGCTGCAGATGTATTCCTGGTGTTGTGCTTTCACAACCTGAGAGTTAATACACATCTTAAAGCAACACTGGTATTCTCTCTCTTCCCGTCTGTCTTTCTGGCAGTCACAAAGGCATAGAGTATCGTTCTGTGCCATATCGCCATGCTTCCATCACTGAGAGCTCTTTTTTGTTTGACTTCTAGTTTCTGTGGTTACCATTTAGTGAAATAAAACACAGCATCAACATGAATGACAGAGAGAGATGTCAGAAAAGCTATTAATAGTGATTATACACTTTATGCTTTTTGTGCCCTGAAAGTATTGAAAGCATTCGTTTCCACAAATGCCCAAGCCAAATTGGATTGTTTTTTCTTTCTTTGTTTATTTCCTAATTTTCAGTTGTATCTTAATGTTTGTCATCCTCCTCCTCCAATACTCTGGAAGAGGCCCACAGCTGCCTATACCTTTCCTTATCTTCACACCAAGTACCATATTCTGCTGCTGTGTCCCCACCTATTAAAGGAGGAGAATGACCCCACCATAAGAAGTCACGGGACAGTCATAGGGAAAAACCCAACATGTGTGAGCTTAGAGTTCCATTAAGATGATGATGGATGATTCCCAGAAATGGAGAAAAAGTAATAGTAGAGGAAGGAAAAGGAAATAACTGGAGGGCGTCTTGTGGCAGGAGGTTTTTTAGAGTGCCAAGAAATGGGTGAAGGATGTCCGTGTGGTCTGCCTTTATTAATCTTGCGGGCTGAGCAGTTCTGAGGAAAAGTGACTGCCTGATAGATATTTGCCATGACATCAGTGGGGTGCAGTTACAAACAACTGAGCTTGTTTAACAAGACAAATATGAGAAATCAGGAAGGCAGGGAAGAAAGCCAGCGGGCCGTCCTTTGATTCTTGAGGCAGCAGTACAGTGGTTGCAAGCAGTGTTCAGTTTTTCATTCCTAGAGGACATGACTCAGATGACATTCACTGACGCTGAGGAGCGCAAATAGGATGGACTCCAGAGCTCCGGGGACGTGCAGGAATGTAACTGCATGTCAGCCCCTGGAGGTATTAACCGCATAGTCTGGATTTCCCAAATTACTTCAGTCTGCCCAGCTCAGAGGAGCCAGGCAGACATCTTAGCTGGTGCAATCCCACGTAACTAGATTGGAAGATGCTTCCAGGATTGGGATGCCAGTCCATATAAAACCACGTGGAGCCACTTTTATTATTCTCAGCTCTGCTCTTTCACACAAGGCCAGGACATGGCCCACTATGGAATAAGTCTCCAACACCTTACATCAGTAATTCCATGTTTGTGTCCCTGCCTGCGGGCAACATGCTGCACTCAGTGCTCAGCTTGGCAGGCCTCTTGGCTACTGTCAGGGGATGCTTTTGCAGTAAGCATGTGGGCTCTCTTGGTACTACACATTGCTCATTTAGCTCTCCACTAACTGTGGAAGAGCAGCTGAAACAAACTGTCTCACTAAGGGAAGAGTAACTAGAGGCAAGAACTCATTTAAAAAGAAGAAAACCCAACCACATAGCCCTAAAAGCCAGAAAAGCCATTGGGAAAGAGTGGTAACTCATTTAAGAACCTTTATTAGCAATCTAAAAATTCATTTAAAAGACTATAACTTTATGAATCTGCGAGATATGATGAGATTTAATTTTTCAGAAACAGCCTATTTAGCATTGCTCTGCAGTATTTTGAGAGAGATATCCTTGGTGCATTCTGGCCTTATGGAAACCAGGACAAAATTCCTCCAAAAGAAACACCACGGAGCACCTGACCCCTCATGCAATGAAATACTAAACAAATACATTTCAGAAAGGTTTGAATAATGTATTCTAGTTATACTACAGCACTCTAAGCTATCAATCACTCTGTAGTTCCCCCAGGAAAGAAGGAAAGGGCAAACATCTCTCATGTTCTAAGGAGTTTCAAGGTAATGCTTGTCTGAACCTCTGCAGTTCCTCCTGCTGGGAAATCTCAACGGCACAATCAGGAATATGCAAACACCGTAACTCAACTTTAATATTTTATTTTTTAAAAAATAAGGACGTGTAAGCTGAAAAATTAAGAAGTAGATGTATTGCTGCAGAGGAAACATGGAGGAAAAGAGAAAATTCTCCTGAGAAGAAAAGGCAGGAATATGAGCTGCCACTTTTGTTTCTTGGAGTAGTGTGGAGTAGTGGAGCCCAGTCCTCTGCTTGGTAGGCTGGGTTTCTTCTGTCTTTACTCAGTCTCATGCAATGCAAGGAAGTGCACTGCTTTCACCATCTTTACTCAGCTCAGGGAGGATTGTGTATCAATCATTATGTTATAGACTTAGGAGTTTTACAGCTTTACTACATGAGGTGAAAAGCTTTACTACATGAGACCAGGAGTAAGAGTGCTCATCACCAAGCTCCCAGTCCTGCTAGAACAACTTTACTGTTGCCATTTGAATGTATCTAAAGTTTGTAATGGATTTTAAAAGAACAGATTAAGGAAGATTTGTGATATTTTTCAGTATCATTGCTCTCAATGTATGTAGATAATATCAGATATGTGAGATAGATTTCTTTCTTGGCAGATCAGTAAGGCAAAAAGCAACACTTCCTTGATTAATAGTTCTTCTCCCTCTCTCTGCTTCCTTACCAGATTAGAATGCATCGCTACAGATTATTGTATTTACTTTCTTTTGATTTCTTTTCTTTAGCTTCCTGGTTTGATCAGAAGATTGAGCTGAAAAATATCAGTCATTTGATACATAATACTCCAGCCAGGTTCCTAAACTAGATAGATGTCTGCTACACCAAATTACTTTATCTTCAGTCCTGATTTAATTCTCAAGGACTGATTTCATTTTGCATGTGTAGATGGTTAGATTCAGGAAATTACTCTCCATTCACATATTTTGACTCTTGTGTAATTCTTTGTTGCACTTTTGCTAGCTACTTCCTCTTGAGTCTTCCTCATTTAAAATCTTCAGATATTAAAGAGAGGAGAAAGGGAGCTTCTAGCCTCACCAGAATGTCATGTATGGAACTATATTTTGAGGGGTTCTTTTGGTCACTGGATCTTTCCATGCTTAAATGACCATTTTGTCTGAGGGAATCTCTCCTAAAATGTTGAATCGTAAGGTGCTCACGGTTGGAATCTAGTCAAGTCACATCATTGTGATGTAAAGACTTGCTGTAATCATATTTTACAAATGTGGAAATACAATACACAATAGCAACAGATGCAGACTCTGCTCAGGAGTAATAAAACAGACGGTGTTAAATGCCTTGAGAAAACTTGATTGAAAACGTCGTAAGAGATGCTTCTGCTCTTGCTTGGAGCTCAGCCCTGTCAGCAGAAATGCTGGATACTTAAGGGAAAAGATCTTTGTAATTCCGTAATGAGAAACTGTATCGGATTTGCCAAGAGGCAAGAGTTTGCTATTAAGCAAATCCTGCAGGGAGACGCAGTGATTTGTTATATTTCAAGGGTGCCAGAGATGGTAAGCCTGAAGAGGTGCATCCATATGTCACAGGTGTCTGAGTCTTGGCCCTCACGCAGCTGCTCAGTGCTGGGGTGCACTGTGGATGTGTTGATGCTGACCTGTTGTTTCACAAGTATTCCATATATCATAATCTATGATATTTCAGTGGTGCAGTTCCTGACCTTGTGTCTGGTTCTGCAAGGTGTTTTAAGGACTGGATTTGAAATTTTGCTTTTCAGTGCAGGGCGGAAAGACAGTTTTCATATATTTATGAAAAGTTTGGACAGGGAAGTCAAGAAGAAAAAATCCCTTCCAGTGTAGCAAATAGCTTCAAACTTCTCAAGGTGAGTTCTCTGCTCCTTCAGTTCAGCAAAACCAAGACTCAGTGCTCTCTACAAAGTTTGCTCTGAAAGCTGTGTTAACTCCTGAGTTAATTAACTCAGAATTAATTAGATTTCATTTTGCATGGTTACTGTGGCTGTACAGCTACAGAGATGCTACCATAACTTGGGTATATTTACTTCCACTATGGCACTGTGGACACATCCAGTAAGTTTATCATAGTCTTAACCCTCTCTTTTAGATGCTAGATTGATTCAGTTTCCCCTGTTTCACATTGTAAAGCTCTCTGGAATCTGGAGGCCTTTTCTTAACTTCCTTCTAAAACCTTCCCAAGGCTGCAGTGGCATGAACACTAGACCTAATGTCTACACGTTGTCCCTGTTGCAATCTTGAAAGTCATCTACTTATACAAGGGGATTGATGATGGGAAGAGGTTAATGAGGAGAAAAGGCAAAAAATATTGTCACCATTGCTTTGTACATTATTGCAAAAGTTTTTAAAAGGGGGAAAAGACAGTTTTTTATTATTTTGACATAAAATACTATAAAATATCATAAGGAAGATGAGTACTACTGTGAAATTTTTGTTTATTTGAAAAGATTAGTTATTCTTGAATGCCTTGATGGTAAGTTTTCAGTCAGCTCTGACTATTGATCAAATGGCTGAAAGCCAAGAGTTGTTTACTACCCAAGTGTCACTTAGGCAGACAATCAAGGGCATTATCCCAATTATACAATGATTGTTTTGGAAGAAGAATGTACCATTTGAATCCATAAATAATGCACTTCACCATCTTAGCATTGTGAAGGGGGGCACTGGCGCTTGGTAACTGCAGACTTCTGAGAAATTGCTTTGTGGAGATTTTCAAAGATGCCACCATGGAGGCAGGTGTCTGGCTCCTGGAAGTCAGATGGCAAATGGATATTACTTAAGTTCTTCTGGATTGCTGGTTTTTTTCTGGGGACCACTGCTGCTGCATGGTCTGTCATGTACTCTGGAGCAGAACAGGGGCTTGGAGTCATTCCCCTACATTTCCAGTGACAGACACTACCAGCTTCTCTCTTGGCAGACTCGTATCTGTCCTCCTTGTTCCAAGTAGCTCAGGGTAATGCTGGAGATGCCAGTTATCCCTTTGGATAGTCACTTACACCATGTTCTCAAAGACAGACCTGAGTTTTTTATGTTGGATCTGCCACTTCTGAACTTGATGACTTCCCCCAAGCAGTGCTATAGTAATGCATGGAGTGGCAACAGGGAAAATTTTAGTGTTGTGTTCCCCTTAGGATCTGAAATGATGTCAATTTAGTCTGGAGTCTATAGGTGTTTAGTGAGAAGAGTGAAGTATCCAGCAATGACGGGTTAAGAGTTCTTAAATAAAATAGCGTAATATCATGTTTTAAGAGGCTATGTCTTAATGTACGGGAATATGAATTACACTGGCATATCCTGGGTTTTTTTTTCTGAACTATAGTACTTGCTATATATTACTTTGATTCTATTTAATTCTGAACATTTGGTTGCCTGTAGCCCTGTTGTCCTTTCAGCTTCCCTGAATATAAAAGTGGAGGTAACAGTCAAATTGAACACTTGGAATATGGACTTCAAGATGCAGATTTTTGACTTATTTATAAAAGTAAATGCCTCATCTTTACTTTGTCTGTTCTTGTTAAGGTAGTAAACTCTCTTTCCTCCAGCTGGGATTTTCACAACGTAAAAAAATCTCTTTATCTCTGCTAATACATGCAAAACTGACATTTGACCAGTAGCATTGTTTGGCCATGATATTTTTAGAGTGGACAAAAGCCATCCCTATGATCACCAGCTCACTTACTTGTCTTGGATTTTTCAGTTTGTGAGGTCCATGGCAAGGTCTGTAGTAGGGCATGTCCCCTCGCCACAGGAGAGCTTACCTGTTGCCTGTTAGCTGATGAAATCACTCAGGGCATCTCTCTCTCACAAAAGCCTCACATGAGCCTTGGTGAAATGACTCCATCAAGACAGTTTGCCTTGCAGTGACTTATTTCAGCACCATGGAACCTTCGGGTGACAGGTGCTGTGGAAGCACATGTAGAAAGATAAGCTGGAATTTCTGACTGACAGACACTTCACTTCACAAACTATAACAGCTACACCAAACTTTCACAAAGCGGAAATCTTCTGCACATTCCCTGGAAACATGTGGAGTTTACTCCCCAAAATCATGACGCCGGCTCTTTGTGGTTACTCTGCTGGGGTTTGAGTGAAAGGACTCCATGAACACTGTCATCATTTCGGTGGTAAATCACACTGACTCCTAATCTAAACTATTTCTTTGCTAGCTTGAATATAGGTACCCTAATCTTGTGCACTGTTTCATGTAATCTACTAGTAGTTCTTTTTTGTCTTATACTGTGGAGTAAGTAACTCTGTTTAAGGCCTTTTGACTCTTAATCTCCTGTCTATTCAATAAGTAATTCCTTTTATAATAGACCTAATCTGCCATTCTTGACAACTTGTGGGCTGAAGCGATTTAGGTGCAAGCTGCCTAAAATCAAGCTGCTGCCAAAAATCCTACCCTGAGGCAGGGATTGTCTGAAGCTTCCATTCAATTTGTGACAAAGTCAAAAAGGAAAAATGGGAGAATCCTTTCTAGCTGGAATCTCTGAGCAAGATTTCAGTTCAAAAGGTCAGATTTGTGTCTTACCCACCTTTCCTGACTCCTCTGGGTCACCTGACAAGAACATCCTGCCATAACCTAGGTCCTAGCTGGGACTGTCCTGCTACCTTCAGTGAAGCTACTCTAGAGGTGTCTACTGAGAAAAGGGGTGTAATTTACAGTGTAAATTTTGATGGGACAAATGAAAGCCAACAGAAATTATATGTGGAGTTTATAGACTGGAAGATTGCTCCTAAGGCTAAAGTGCCAAGTAAAAATATTTTCTGTAAGACACTGGGCAACACCCAAATCCACAGACAGGGAAAGGATAGAAATCAGAGCTTCACGCCAGTTAATTTTTTAGAGATTCTTCTGTATTATGAATATGATCTATTTGTTATATTCCTAGTTGAAGAGTTTATATTCGTAACTTCTTTTGGTCATCAGTTCCTTAGCTCTAGAGTAGTCTTTTCCCCGGTATGTTCAAAGTAACATATATAATATTCCTTGAATGCAAGTATAAGATGCACATTCTGCTTGGTTTCTCAGACACTATTTTATAGTGAAATACTGAAAATTCAAGTACTGAAGAAATTTTGTCACCTGTTGTTTTCAATAACTGAAGTCACAAAACACTGATACCTCTATCAGTGATACTATGTAGGAAATAAATATTACACCTGCTCTAAGTTTTAGAAACAACATACATAGTTTTTAAATTCTTGTCTGGTTTTGCTTTATACTGATAAATCAGGCCTTGCTTTTGATGACACCCAGACAAAAACAAGAGAAAATATGTTTGTGTAGATTAAGATGAAGTTTTCTGTTTATAGACATTGAGAAAAAATTTCAAATAGAAGACCCCATGCAAGACCTGATTTCCTGAACACCTCTCAACCCCACTAAAATTAGTGGAACCAGAGTCAAAGCTGCCCTACCAGAGTAAAGGCACTTTATTCTTCCATGTATTCAAAAGTTAAAAAGAAAGTTAAGGCATTCTTTGGAAAAATGGAGACAAATGCTTTTTATTTACCATTCTACACCTGTCCATTGGCCATGTAACAGGCAACTGTATATTGTGTTCATAGGCTGAGTTATGACCTATCTCTAACTAAAATATTCATGGCAAATCTCAACAGTTTCAGGAGTCATCCATTATAGATTCAGGTCATGGTTTGCAGTCTGTATTCACATGTGTTTGGATGCAGAGCAGCAAAACCTCTGCTTTGCAGCTTAAGAGAGTAAACCCAGATGCCACAAACACAGTGGGACTCCATCCCATGTGGAAAAGTCTGACTCCTTGCTCTGTTCCTGTGCTCTTCCATCCATTTCGTGCTGGATCCTCCTTGTATGGCCAGGCATGAACATAAAGAAACACTAAAGTCTTATAGGGCACGAAAGTGCAAAAAGAGAAAAGTGAAAAAAACCAAGGAAAAAAACAACTGATACCAGGGGACAACAAATAACAATAATTAACAGGATACAGAACAGCCTACTTCCATATTCACAATTAGAGGGAGAATACTGACCTCTGCAGACCTTTGGTTTGACACATTTTGCCTACTTTCAAGTTATTATCCCCAAGTCTGGAGGTGGTCAGAAAGAAACTGTACATTTATACAAAAATTTGCTCTCTGAGCAAAGTCTTCTACTAACTTCTGGAGGCAATGTTATAAATGACAGGCGAGAATTTGGCAATGCTTCAAAGCGAGAGAATTTACACTTCTCTCTAAGCAAAATGCATGACTTCACTGATTACTCCTTCTTTTGTGATTACTGACAAAAGGAATGTCTATTTTAAGAGTGCATGAAATAAACAGCAGAGGAGGTACATGGAGACTGTGCCCCTGCTTTCCAGCATGGAAGGACTGGGCAGGAGGAGGGAGTACAGCTGCCCTTTACTGCAGGGAGACATTCCTGCTCTGTCGCTTGTTTAACCCATCCTAGGACTTTTCCTTTAATGAGAAAAATATCAAAAGCCAAGTGCTGTATGCTGTGGAGCAATTGTTAGTCATGTGCACCTCTCTGCTTTAGGCCTCATGAAATTTGACATCAATTGGTTTCAATTGTACTTTCAAATGGGTTTATCATTTGGGGGGATGGGAACTTGTTTTCTGATGGATTATTATTACCAAAATACACTGCTGTCTGCCAATCTGCAGAGGGGTGTAGAGAAAAATCATGCCCTCTTCATATGTAACTTTTTCTCTACTACTGATATTGTCCTCTACCCCTCCAAAGCCAGGATCCCTCTGCTGTATGGGTTATCATGATAAGCTTTGTGTACTTCATCCCTCTGAGAGAAAAAAAACCCAAGTTTGTGGAAAACAACCTGTGGAAAGAAATTTGGAAAATACATTTTTCATATCCACTTTCCAGTGATAAAGTTATTTTTTCTCATACTAAAGTATCTCCCAGCAGGCTGTTCTCACTCTAAATAAACTAATGCCATAAACAAAACATGAAAACATAATACACTCTGAAAAGAAGTGGATTTTCTACCCAGCTGTCTATTCTACCCAGAAAGCTTATGAGGTGTGCAAAATCTCTACCCAAATTTGGCTGATTTTGGGATGAGTTTTGCTGGAAGAGAGAAGTACTAGGACTGGTTGCACATAAATAGTGTAGTTGTATGGGCTTCACTGCTGCACGACATCATGCCATAACGTGACCCTTCAAAGTTTTTGTCAGAATTTTATTTCATGAGAACAGCTTCTAATTTTTTCCAGACTGAATATTTAAGTGGTTTTATTTTTTCTTTACATTTTTACAGAATGCAATAAAAAGAGTAACTATGATGAAACGCATCAGAGCACTTTGATGATGTCACCATTCACAGTGTCAGCATTTTGCCTTAGATGAATGTCCAAGCTGGTGCTCCATGTTCTGATTTAAGCTAAAAGAAAACAGCAGTAATTAAAAACAGTTCACAGAGGAAAACTGCAGGTTTTCAACTTCAGTAAAACATTAGAACAATGCTTCTCTTTGTTTGAAATGGCTAATATAATGGCTAATAAAATTTCAGTGCATATGCAGGCGGATTTGCTGTAGGTCTGGGCAGAATTCAGAACTGCCTCCCAAAGAAGCACTGTATGGGCTGAGGGGTATCCCTAAGGGTACCTCTGTTTTGGAGGGATGCTAGTGAGGGCAGGACCACTCATCTTGTCCCAGCACTCCCCCTTTACATTCTGCCTGCTAGTATCTCAGGGTATCTCAGGCTTCCCCTCTGCTCACAGTTTGAGACATGAAAGGCTGGGTGAGCCTTGAGGTTAATGTTTTGTGAAGGTGATGGGAGAGGAGGAGCTTCTGGGAAATAGGAAGTTTTCTCAAGTTTCTCTTTTTCCGGTATGTGTTTTGTGCATTTCATGCCTCAGGGTTGATAACCCTGTTATCACTTGTGAACCTTGAATTCATGGAAAAGGCTTTTTAAAGTGTATTTTGCAAGAGGTTTGTCAGTTAGAAATCACTAAAAAAAAGGATCCTTTATGTGATTCCACAGCAAATTTACTAACTTTGCTCTTTGTAGCATCAAGTACACTTCTTATCTGTACCCACAGGAGCTGGCATCAGCTACCTACTAAATTGCTCACTGTATTTAATGATTGACTCAGTGGGTCAGAGTGAACAAGTGACAGGTATGTTCTGACTTGCTGTTGAAGTATTTTGGAGGAATTCTCTATAAATTTTCCTAGTTCCCTGGGTTTGCCTGGTGTTGTGTTTAATGATCTGTTACGTGATCAAATGAAAAACTCTGCCTCTGTGTGGGGATCTGCCAACTGTAGCCAACAACAAAAGCTGGGGTTAAAATGACATCTGTTCCTCCAAATGAAAGCTAGTAATTTTGATTGCTTACCTTTGGGCACAAGTATTTTCATTTAATAAATAAACAAGAAACAAACAAACTTTAGCTGAGACATCTGAAACACTAATTTAGCAGACAGGTGATCATTCTGAAGACCATAGAGCATCTATACTGTAGTTATCGGCTATTGTTTATCTTACAGTAGCAGATAAAAGATAAAATCTCCACTGAGATTGAAAGCAAAATTCTATTCTATACCACTGTGAGAGGCAGCTTCTCCCCCAAAGGATTTATTACTTCAACAGAGAGGGGGAAATAACATAGCAAATGTGCAAGGAGCCTGTAGGGAACCTGAAAATCTCTCACATGTAGAAATGTGACCCTCTGTAGAGCTGAGTGCTCTGTCGGAAGAGCTTTGGTGCCTTTGGTTTCCAGAAAGAGTCAGAAGCAGCCATCATCTGTCATTTGCTGCTAAGGAGAAACCTGACGCTGATATTTTGCTGCAAAAAACAGGAGTTTAGCTGTTAACTCCACAGATATACTGCAAAATCTGCAGCCTGCTGCTATCACTTTAATTTCTTACTTGTAGTCACACTAATTTCAAACCTGTATAAAGTGTTTTTCTGCTCAGGGACTGTAATTAGCTTGTATGTGCTAACTCCAAAAAGATGACTGTAATGTTTTTCAGATTCACATGGAATATCAGCTAGGTTCTCTGTCACACAGCTCCTGGGAAAAAATTACAGTTTAGGAGCAGGATTTTGATTTTTATCATACCAGAAAAATCCAAAATTTAACTGACTGTGAGTGACAGAGGCATTGGTGACTACTAGTGACTGAGAAAGGTCCAGCATTTGAATCCCATTTACCAGGTATAAATGCTCAATTGCTTTTACCCTTGTGGACACTTTAATGCCTACAAAAAGTTATAGGTCAAGCAAGAAAAAATAGATTCTCCTTGTGCTGGAAATGAGTAAAGGGAGCGTGTAAAAACAAATCTTTGACTAAAAAGTGACTTATTTCACAAAGGGTCTGATTCAAAGGGTACAAGAGTGTTTTCAACAGAATTTCTAATACTGTGAGTCACCTTCTGAGCTGTAGAAGGATCTTGGAAGTACCTGTGCTAAGTTTGGAGGTGAGAATGGCTTCTTCTATTGCAGCTGGAGGGACAGATGTACAAACTGCAGTTTCCACACCTGCCTCATCCGTCATCATCTCCAGCTTTCATGATGTAAATAAGCGCTCACAGCCTGTTTCAGTGCAATTCAGAGAGGCACCATTTATCACTTCTTAGCCCCCGAGTGGACTATAAACCCTCATAGTGCCACTTACTGCAGCTCAGGAGCTTCTTAACCACACCAAGATCTGACTGTACAGAAAGGCTTATCCTGCCTGTAACTCCCACACTGATCTGTACAGCTGTGCCTGCATTATCACAGATTTTCAGGAGAATCTAAAAAGAACACCTTTGGAAAAGGCAGGGAGTCAGGCCACGCAGTACCCACCTTGCAGCAAGTGCTGGAGTCAGATGTAGATAGTTATGGACTTTTCTTTCCAGTCCTGGCCTCCAAGCATGACCTTGTGTGCCTTTACTGTGAAACTCCTGTTCAGTGATGGCATTTTCTTCAGAAATCAGTGTTGTGGACTTTAGCAAAAGCTGAAGAAGAAGATATTTTTCTGTCCCAGCACGAACATTTACTTTTCAAATCATAATCACCACCAACTGCTGGATGGCAAAAGCAACATGAAAATGTAATAAGGCAGCTGGGACCAGATGAGAAATACTAAAGCTGAAATGAAAGGCATAAATCTAAAATGTGCATGAGGATAATTTACCATTTTTAAAATAGATAAATATGTGGAAACAGGAGAAGACATAGAATGGCTAGAGCTTTTATGCTGAGTAAGAATTAATGTGACCAGACTGACACTGACCAGACTTGTAACAACTGTCTTTTACTAGATTTTATAAATGCTTCAAATTTGAGGAGCTTTATTATTGCTTTTTTTAGCAAGAACAGAGAATTACAAGATATTCATCTAGAGTCTGTTTCCATGAGATAACAAGTTTACTTACTCAGTTTCAAATTTGATGTAGTGTGGAAAAATATTTGTGCTCACCTTGTCGTCTTTAGTTGATGTGTGTTACCCAACTATCTTTTGCTACATGCTGTTCTGGATGGAGCTCAGTCCCTGCTGACCAATACATCCTGTTTTAAATAACTTCTAACTACACATGGCAAACTTCTGCACCTTGTGGATAACTCACTGACTATCAGGAACAAGAAGTCCATTTATGTGTTTTCAAACCCAAATCTACCAAAATGTCTAGGTGCAAACAGTATAATCCATGGGGTTAACCTACAATATAATCCATTATATTAATGATTTGATAGAGGAAAGCATTCACCTTCTTAGCAGGATGATAAAACGATTGATGATTTTCTGATCTGGCTCTTCGCACAATTCCTGAGGCCCTGCTTTATCTGCAAGGGTATAAACTGTCACCAGGGTTTAGGTTCATTTCTCTTGTCTCTCAAACTCACTTAGATGCCTTTCCTTCAGCAGAATCCAAATAAGTCAGTTGAACAGCTGGCTTTCTTCTTACATGAGAAACTGTTTGCCTGTGTGAGGTGATCTATCATTTTGTTACCCTGTGGTGATCTGACAAGAGTAAGATTAGAGCCAGACATTTCTCATCCATTTATATTTATTTAGAAATAGCCATTACCAAGACTGGGACTTTCAATAATTGTGTATTTTCTGCTTGCATTTGTTTTTCCTTATCACTGCTTTCCTGTAACTCTTACATTAACCAGTAATGATGAACTAATTGATTGTGAAGTTGTAAATAGTAGACAGAACTTGTGAGTGCTTTTGATTCAATACAGGAACAGCAAGGCTCCTGGTAGCTGAGAAACACTTCATAATGTCAGATTTTTATATGTTTATTCATACTGAATTACACACAATTGTTTAGGTACTTCAAATGGCCTTGATGGACTTTAATGACTATCTTGGAATGAAATGTCTCTTGAATGCCAGTTACGGTGTCAGAAGCCCATCCTAAGCAGCTTACAAGGACATTTGCACTTTCTGAGAAGTTCATTAAAACATGGATATCAATTCTCATAAATTTTACAATAGTGCATTTTTATTTCAGTAAATGCTAAGCACCACAAAGAGGTAAGTTGCTGTTAGCAGTTACTCTAAAACAGATTGGTTTGGATACCCTTCAAAAATCAATTTGTACCCATTTAAAATACTGTGATAATGAATTGCATTAATTGTTAATGTTTACTTTCAGTGTCATTACAGAACCCATCCTAAATCCTTCCCATGGAACAACCAATTGGCAGTATGTGCTGAGAACAGAAATGCAAGGATCCTGAGTGTAATTATTTGTTTGTAATGGCTCAAGACCCATTAGTTACTTAGGAGAGTGATTTTGTTCACACGTTCAAACTCTCGGCAGCTCACTGGCAGAGGGCCCTGGCAGATTTATGTGAGCTGCTCACTTTGAATCCACGAGATCTCTGTAGACCAAGTAGCAGGGCCAAAATTACTTAAGAAGTATCAGCTATCACATTCTCACACTGTTCAGATAAGCCAGCTGCATTTTTTAAAAACATATAGAGTATTTATCAAAAGGTTATGATATGAAGCAAAGCGACAATTAAAATATACACCCCAAACAACATCCTGTGGTAAGTTTAAATTAGAAGTCATGCTTATTTTCACTCACTGCCCATTTTATACTGCTTAGGGGTTATTCTGGGTGTAATACTTTTATTCTTTCTCCTGTCTCTGTACCATATCTGGGGGGGGTCACAGATTATCGTCATTATCTTCATGAGATGAGAAATAACTTTCAATATTTAAAAGACCTTTCTTCTCTTGCTTGTTAACTGTTCTTTGTTGATTGATTGATTGATTGATTGATTGAGCATTCACTGTCTATTGGCTCCAGCTACATCCAGGAGGGTTATTCAGCACACAGACTAAGCATAACCAGTCAAGGAGCAGAAAAGTGTGATTTGATGATTAAGTCATAGGATCAAGATTCACATTCCTGGAGATATTACTGTGCCTTCTAACGCTTTAATTTTTCACTTGAAGAATGAGAGGGTGTCAGGAGTTTTATATCTAGTGTTTTATGAACATGTTGGTAACTGTTTACAGGACCAGAGAAAACTGAGCTTTCCATCATAAACCTTTTTGGAAGTGCTGGAATTCACTAGATCAAAATCAAAAACATTCAAATTATGTTCTGGTTTTGCTATATATGTCTACAAACATGTTCTGCTGTTTTTCTAAAATTTCTAAGGGAAAAAAAAATCTTTAAAGCAGTTTGTAACTATCAAAATCTTTTGCAGTGCCCCTGATAAAACCCCAGTAGTGGCTGACTCCACTTGTACCCTGACTGTTTGAATTTATGCTGATTGACAAAACAAAAAGCCTGGGAAAATCAGATAAATGTGAATGTGTGAGGTTTCCAAAGGCAACTCTTCCCATGTAACTGCCAGATAAAACTTAAAGTTCTTCTCTACCATCAAAGGTCAGTTATTTGGGAGGACAGACACATAAGAGAAAAGGCTGAGTGACATTTGCAAAAGGAAGTTGAAGTAGTGAAACAGAGAGAATGAAGGGTGAAAAGTTTGAGATCCAAGAGAAAAATGAGGAGTGCTGGAGTAGTACAGAACTCAGCCAGCAAGTACCTTTAAGGCAAGGATTTCGGTCCCTTTGATTGGATGGCAGGGTACAGCTGTGCAAAGTAAGTAAATAAGGAGGGAAGCCTGCAGAAAGTACTGTAGTCTTTTTTTCATGGGGGACACATATGGCAGATTCACCTGCTGGTGAATGCCAGCTGCCCTGATAGGACAGGGCAAGCAAATTCAGAAAGCTACCATAGCAGACAGGCTGCTCTGCAGAGTTGACCATCACATAATCCCATGTTGAAGCCAGTCCATTTTCCAGAACAGAATTGAATATTTTCAAGGCAGGACAATAAAATGTTTATTTCATTTGGTTATTTCTTATGAAGCAGCTTCTATTAGCACACATAAAACCTCTCTTCCCCTTGCCCTGAAACCAGTGGCAGTGAAACAGCAGGACAGACGTCTCACTGCCGCTCATTAACAGAGTCATGCTAATTATTGCCTAATTATTGGTCATGGTTCATATGCTTGTTTGCAGGCTGCCTGAGGAGTCACAGATGAGACACCGGCTATCAGGTCCTTGGAACGTTAAAATCCTGCTGTATGTCATGATGGCAGATGCTGGCATAGATTGAACCCTGTTAAGAGAATCATGTTGGAGAGACAGGGTATCCTTCCCAGAAAACAGCAGTTTATAGGTAGGTACATTTTGACTCTTCAGGCTTTTGCAGCTGCTTTACACCACCTGAAGGCCCTGCATGTTCTTGATCTATATAATAATCTGTACTCATTAGGTCAAATTTAAAGTAGTGTCTAAATTAGCTGAAAGAAATCCGGCACATTCAATAGATGATGCTCTGGAACACTGCAGAGATTGGGAGTGCACTGAAGTGGCTCATAATGTGTTACTCAAAGGTATTTCTGCTTCATTTTTGAAAAATGTCTAATGAAGGAGGCAGACAGCAATACACAGTGAACACTCTTGTTCCGATGTGTACCATTATGAGATTTCAGGCTGCAACTAACCAGATACCATAAAGGTTTTCAGTGAAGCTGTGAGTAACATGGAAACACAGCAGCATCAGCAGCATGGTTACATTAACAAGGAGAAGGTCAGTGAGAGCTGCAGGTGATCAGTATCTCTTGCAGTCTGGCTCAGGAGCACCTTTGGAACAACTCGTGCAAATATACCTAACTCTCTTTTTCAAGTGTCAACAACCACACATCATCTGCCAAAATGCAGATGTCTGCTGTTTGAAGATGCTGGCATGTAACAAACCTGATATTCTGCTATTCAGAATGATCACAAACATTACAAGACTGGAGGTCTGGAGGTGAGCTGAGGAGGACTGGTGTCGCTATAGGACAAGAGAAAAGACCACGCTGTCACGCTAAGCTGGTTTGAGCAAAAAGAAAGCCTAACTTTATTTGTCCTCCTATATTTATACATTTCTCAATTCGACAAGGGATTGGAAGGATGGTGTCACTTCCTTTCCAATCTCACTGGTAAAAAGAAATGCTCATCAAACTTTTCCCTCATCACAAAGGAATGAAAAAAAAGAAAGGACAGTTAAGTAAACATTGTCTATTATTTATATGAAAGTGTGTGAAAATTTCTGACCCCAAGGTTACAACTCAGAAGGATAACAAAAACCAGGACAACAGACTGGAGCTCATCATTATTCAAATACTGGCCTGGTAGAAAACAGTTTATTTTCCACTTTGGTGAGTGCTGTGGGAATTCACTGTGATATGTATTCACATATCCCTTCTTCTCTTACAACCTGAGCAAGTGTGAACATGGACCTATGTTTACCCTGCAACAGCAGAGAGAGAAACAAACTCCTGACTCTTAAGACTGTGCCTCAGTTTACACCCAAAGATCTTACACCTACTCATAAATTTAAGGACTTCTCATGCAAGGTATGCTCCCTTCTCAAAATTTAGGAAGTTACAGTTCTCCAGCCAAGAGGTAGGAAATTACCTGTAAATGATCCCCGACTGCTGTGAAAGCAAAGGCAAGAGTCAGCTGTTACCTCTTCCCATGCCTCAGCTTTCAGAGGAGCAATGCAACTGCAAGGTGATAGTATTGCATTTCAGCAATTTTTTTACAAGGAGCAGTGGGAATTCAGGTATTTTACACTGATGGAAGAGCTTTTTGGACCAAGGAATCCTTGCTTCTTTTTGTGCAGTTTGCAGGACTTGAGGGTGGTCTCACTGTTGTAGTTTTGGCCAAATTTAAGGAGAACGTCCACAGAGAGCGTCTCCTCAAAGAAAAGCAGGCTATAGCCACCCCTCCCCCACTAGGTCTGGGGAAAAAAAAAATTTCCTCGGAGGAATGTGAAAGAGAAAATAAAAACTATTTATTTAACAAACAGACAGTTAAGGAGTACCAATGCTAAATACGAAAACCTCCTGCTGTGGGGAGAAGACCTGAAAGATTTAGAAGTCCGTTCGTGGGTGNCCCCATGACATTCCACCCCTTATCTCATATCATCAGCTCAATCAATAACATTTAGTAAACAGTGCTATATAGGTATTTTACATTACAGATGATTTTTATTCAACAATTAGATTTCCCTGCGGTACACAACATGTTGTTCCATCTCTTTTCATTACCCACCATGTACAACCAGGTCCCTGAGCAAAAATAATCCCACGGATGGGTTTGTCTGTACTCGAAGCAGAATTAACCCAAACACTTTTTCCTAGCAATCCTTTGGCATGCACTACTGGAACTCTATCTCCATCTATTGTGTGCAGGGGCTCAGACTGGGCTGGACCAGCTCTGTTGGTGGAACCTCGGGTGTTAACTAACCAGGTAGCTGTTGGCACCAGCCCTTAAGCCATTCATTGATAAAGTGAGTTTTCCTGTTCCTTTCATCATTCATCCCTGCTACTGAAGGAGCTGAGCAGAACACCATCTGTGCTCCTGTCCCATCAACCAATCAACCCAGAGCCTTGAAATCCTTTTAAATTACCCTGGTACCCTTCTTGTCAACCTCATCATTGCCAACCTGGACAATCAGCAACGGGTAATAATCAGAGGACTGAATTAGTTCAGGGGGTCTCCTTGTGATATCCCATACCTGGGCCCCGGTGAGGCAGCAGACCTCCCTGCGGGATGGTTCTGGTCAATATACTGGGCCCTCTGCTCCTCTCAGAAGGGAGTCACCTACTACCACTACCCTTCCTTTCTTCTTAATACTTGAGGTTGTGATCTATCTGACAGACAAAGCGTAAATGGGGGACCCTCCAGACAGATTTTTTTTCTTTAGTGTTCCCTGCCTGACTTTCTGGATTCAGAGCCTCATATCTATTCTGTAAGGGCACGTGAAAGGTGATGGGGGTTGAGAGGGAGTTTTATTACCTCTCCGAGCAGGGACCCAATTCCATTCCCCCCATCCACTGGTCTTCTCCTTCTGCCTGATGGCAAGAGGGGCAGGGCTCCTGTGATTCATGCTGAGTTTCTCTCTGGGTTGAAAGGGTGTAACTCCACCAGTTTATTTCTCTTTCGCTCTCCCTACAACTCCTTAGACTATCCATTTCTTCCTTAAGCTCTGCCACCAGACAGAGCAGAACATTCACCTGCTGACGTTGCATGCAGATGTGTGGGGAGAGATAGGATGGAATTGAGCTGCGGGCTGTGAGACACACCTGCAGAATGCCATGGCAGCACAAAGAAGCTTGTCACTGCCTGACCTTGGGGGCAGGAGATCTCACACGGCAGAGCCTTTCAGAAAGGAGCGTGCTGGAAGCTGCTGGATGGGTGGGCAGCACGTGATCACCCCCACATAAGGACATTAAGAAAGTGTGCGCTGACGTGGCACTGTGTGAGAGGTCGCTTAGTGAAAAATACTATATAAGGAAATACCGGGTCAAAACCAGTTCATTTCTTCGAATAAACGTCTCAGATACCCTGCTGGTCTGAGTCCGTGCCTAAGTCGTCATGTCACAGATCTCTTGTGCACTGTCCCCTGGTACTAACACCAGGCTCAGACACTCTCTGCAGCCAGTGGCCTGGACAGCTGCGTGCTTCTTGGGGGAGTCTGTTTTGGCTTAGCACACTCTTGCTGGCAGCAGCAGCAATGGGTTTTGATCATTTGTAGACCATTACTGGGGAAAAAACAAAACAAAACTGAAATAAAAGATGGGCAGGACTGCGGGTCCTTTAAAAGCCTTTATTAAAAGTGATCAGCTTGGGTTGAGGGGTCAGCAGGCTGCGCACACTCCTGATGCTCCCAGCTTCGACGTGGGGGAGGAAGAATTTCGGCTCTGTCACTTAAGGCGANCAACTGATAAACTACAATAAAGTACAAAATAAATGGACAATTGCTGAATCGGATTCTTATTCATAACAAAAACAAAACAAAACAAAGCACACAGCACCCCCAGGCAGCCAAAACACCACAACCACCTAACACACAACCCACCACCACGAGAGTGGCTGCGCCCTTCCTGCTGATCCTGCCTGCCCAAACTGCCGTGCCACACCCTCAGTGTCCTACCATGCCCCTGTTCACTGCTCCGGATCGCCTGCACTCCTTAAAGCCTTTTTAAATCCCCTGCAGATGGCCCAGAGATCACCCCTGTTTTGCCTGAATGGCTGACAAGAGGGCCATTAATCATGCCACTTACACAAAAAGCCTGTGCCTGTGTCCATCTGAAGGGACATCCTTGCAGAAGTATATATTTTGGAGAAATGTTATATGTACATTATATGTATATTATTGGCTTTTTGCAAATATTAAAATGAATGCTATATGTGTAACATTAAAATTTTGCTGTATGAATACAGTTTATTTCTGCTATTAATAAAACTTAAAAATAGTAGTGTGATATATATATTTCTTAGACTATAGCATGATATGTAGAATGCTTCTTTTACTCATGTAGTTAACTCAGAGAATGATAAAAGCTAATTCCCCACATTCTTGGATTATCCTATCTGGATGAAGATAATGGTGACAGACCCCAGAGGTGACAGGACAAGTCACAAGGAGATTTAATCTGCAGGATGGAGCCACCAGAAGATTTAATCTGTAGGATGGGACCCCAAGAAGTAATAAAATGTTAAATCGATCTGCAAGAGGGAATGGAGGGGGGTTTGATACCAAGCAAGTACCAAAAAAGGAANAGATAATGGTGACAGACCCCAGAGGTGACAGGACAAGTCACAAGGAGATTTAATCTGCAGCATGGAGGCACCAGAAGATTTAATCTGTAGGATGGGACCCCAAGAAGTAATAAAATGTTAAATCGATCTGCGAGAGGGAATGGAGGGGGGTTTGATACCAAGAAAGTACCAAAAAGGAATGTTTGAATCATGCATGAGGGTCTATGAATATGTAACATGCTGGTACATTTAAAGAAATGTTTTCTGAGTTAAGGTGTGCTCCTAGCTGCATGCCAAGCACCTGGCCATATATAATTTTTGCGTTCCTGTCTCCTAATTGTCCTTTTATTAAACCTTTTAAAATTTTACCAGAAGACTGAACCTCGTTTTTCACGGAAATATTTGGCTTTTCATGAAACAGAGAGTTTCAGGGGCAGAATATCAGAATAAAGTGATGAAAGGAAGTCATCCGTAGTCTGTAAGTCTCCCAGCCTCACTGGCACAATCTTTCACTAAACCATGGAGTTCCCATGTCTCTTTCATGCCAGGTCTCACCTCTGTATCTCTTTTACCTGACCCAACCTCACAAAAGCAATTCTGAGAAGTAAGGCTCGGTCATTTTATGATCAGCAGCATGCTGATGTGTAACCTGATTTCCAGGGAAAATTTTGTACATCTAACAATATCAAGAGCTTGAAGGGCAGACAAGCATCTGAGTATATTTCTCCAGAAGCCCAAGTTTAAAAATACACATGTATGTGTACATATGTACTGAAGAAGATACAAAGGCCATTTTAAAAGCTCAAAATTATAATTACTTTCTCAGGAATGGCCACAAGTGTTACACAGTGCAGCTCTGGCAATGGCAGTCTTTACTCCTTTCACCTATATTGTATGAAAACAAATAAACCAGAACCAAAAACTCAGCCACAAAACATGTAAGATCCATTGCTCCAAAATTAAATGAACAATAATGATATTTTCCAAGATAGGAAACAGGCCACATTTCCCTTTTCAGGGAAGTCTGAATATAATAATTCAAATTATCTGGAAAAATGTCCAGACCTTCAACAATTACTAATGCTTGTTTTAACATTTTCATCAATTTTAGTTGGTGACATGATCCAACCAAAGTGTGATTCAGACAAGAATTTACTGGAGGATAGGAGAAATCTCACAATAAACCTGTTTTCATTGTTTTCTACCAGCTCTTCGTCTTTGTGGTAGACAGAATAAGAGACAACTGCTCAGTGAACCCTTTTTTAACCTAATTTGCTCTCATGGTCAAAGCACTCACAGCCTACCTCTCTCAAGAACATCTATAATGCTTTTTCTGTTGACAGCAGCTGAGTACATGAGCAGAACAAAATATGAAGCATGTTCATTAAAGCACAGGACAGACCAGTGGCTAAATACGTGGCTTAATTTGGCCTGTGAAACCTAGAGAACGACTGCCATAGGAAGCTGGTGCCCACATTCAAGCTTTAGCTTTAGGGTGAGTGTGTTTGTTTTACACTGCATGGCTTTGTAGAACTGATCTGTCTCACTGGTTGACCCAGCTGCTCTCACCTCAGGGTTTGTTCTCCAAAAGGACCCATGGGAGGGCTCCAGTTTGTCTGACCAGTTCTAATTGCATTCAGCCTGCAGCCTCACAATTCATGGCAGGGAACTCACTTGGAAATAAGAAATTGCAATTTTATTTCCTTTCTCATTGTGAAAAATTGAATTTCACTTGGCTTTCCTTTCTCCCTCTCCTTGGATGGCTGCAAGAATTGAGAATGTTCCACCTTAGAAATAACATCTGCCAGCGGATATTGCCAAGCAGTTATCAAAAAAGAGCCCTGAATATGGATGAGAGAGCTTAACTGCACCACTAGCAAGGCAAGCTCCTGAGCCTTCAGGTCTGTCTTTGATACCATTTGCCACAGGTTTTGATCATGGCTCAGCCAGTGCAGCTGTGGATTTATAGCTGAAATGACACAACATGACCCTATGGCATTCGACCTGTTCATTTAGCACACAAATCCTTTTAACATGATTAATATTTTGTGGAAATCAAGAAGCATTTTGACTTAAAAGGCACTAACAGAGCTTGTTCTAATGGCGTCTCCTGATTTCCTCTCTGTACTTCTCTCTACCCCTGTCCTGGGTTAGTACAGCTTGGGGTTTTAGTTAAGGAAAAAAAATCATCCTTAAAATAGTACCCCATTAGCTAAGATTGAACCCTTGAAAACAGTTGTGGGGAAAGCTGTAAGACTGAGGGAAGAGACTGGCAAGCAGAGAACCACCCTGGCTGGCTGTTTTGCTGTGACATTGGAAGCCACGAGAAAACAGTTTCTTGTGGAGAAATCGCTATAGCAAGGCAAGGGAGACTCCTCTCCCTAAGTGAACTGATGAAAAGACTATTATAGAGGTGGTAAACTGACTGAAATAATCCCAAGTTTGTGTCTTTATGTTGTAAGTAAATGGAGGGATGAGGATGGGGGGAAGAGATGTGTTCTGAAGGTTTATTCTGACCCTTATTATTCCTTTTTTCTTTTAGTTCTGTTAATATACTTCTTTATATTCTTTAAAGTTTAGAGCCTGCTTTGCATTCATCCTAATTCTTATCTCACAGAAGATAGACAATGCGAATGAAACCACTACACTTAATTGGTGTTTCCGCCCGATTTCGAACAGAACTCGTTACAACCCCCTATAAAAACAGAACAGAACAGAAAATCACTTCTATGTATTTCTCATTAACTGGTGTTTCCACTGACATCTGATTTTTCCACATCTTTTTAAGACAGCAAATTCAATTTTCCCATGCTGTGCATCTTTACAGAAGCCATTCTAGCATAAGTTACAATATTTAGCCAAGAGCAGATGTGAAAATACCCCTGTTGACAGCTACCACCTTCTACAAACAGAGCACGGATTCTGATCCTGTTCCTTTGAAGTGGATGAAAATTGGTCCAGTGTTCACTAAAATTCGGCCAATTCACAGGGAAAGGAAAAGAGAAAGCAAGAGTATTAGATTATCCTCTGTCTTTCAGATCCCCAGGCATCAAAGAAACATCAGTCTTTAGTGTTATTCAGCACACACATTATCAAAATGCTTAATATCTGTGTCTGTGGAATGAATCGCCCTAAACTGGGCCAAGAGACACTTGAGAGACAGAGTCAGAGAAGCAGGTATTTGCTTCATTTGGTGCCGGGTGCATGGGGTGCATGAGGTGTATGCTCCTCTGAACACACACACAGAGCACGCCATACAGTCCAGTATTACGGGTAAAATTTATGAATATTCATCATATTCCTTGGGAGAGGAGTGGTTATACAAATTACCTCTCAGAAGTCATTAGTATCATTAGCATACGTGCCATGCATGCCCCGTGTACCCTGGTGGTTGCACTGAGGATGGCTCCTCTTCTTCCTCGGGGGTCTTTCTGATGAAGGCTGGTGGTCTTCGTCACAATGCACTTTTCAACTTTCTTTCTGGAGCATGAGCAGTCCTTTGTTGGGTGATTCAGCGGTTTCTGCACTGGTTTCAAACAGGTTCTGTTCTTCTTATCTTGACAAGATTAAGGCAAATCCTGCTTCTTAGGTTTTGTGATTAACATTTGCTGTCTCTTAATAGTTAACTCGTGCTTACATGAGTTAACTATTGATCAACTCCTTTCTCAGGAACAGGACCTGTTGCACTGAATATGAGGATAGTCCTCCTCACAGGAGTTTTACAGAGTATAGAAAAGGCTAGTGGGTACAGATCTTTAGGAAGTATGGGGATAATGAGGGGAGAAAAAGGCCTATGACTTCAGACACCCAAAGCCAGACATATGGAGCTCCTTTTCAACTGCCTTGAAAATTAATTCCCATAGCTATAATTTCAAGCTTTATGACTGCTTCATGCATCCTCTGAAATACTCAGTTTAATGTGTCCCAAAAAAATGGGAAGTTTTAGTTCTTTCTTTTTGCACCTGCTTATTAAAATATGAAAGGCTTGTTCATGTAAGCTCTTTCAAAAACTACCATTGTACCTCATGATGGGCAACCAAACTCTATCCAGACTGTTTGAAGTGTTACAATTTTCCTGTAGGACCCCTTTTGCAGGGGCAGACATTGAGGCATGACAGCCACTTTTGTCTGAGCAGGATAGATCTGTGAGAGGTGTGTTGCATGTACTGAATGGTGACAGTAATTTTGTTGATAACAGTGAAGTGAAAGCTTCAAAGAAAAACATTAATGGCAAATGCCTTAGAAATACAAACTACCAGCTGGCTGGTCCCCCCAGGAGGCAAACTTTTTTTTTTTTTGAAATTAAAAGGTCTCTCTCTTTAGTTAGTCTGTTTATCTCTCATAATTTGACAGTGTATGAAAAGGATACCTAGATTTATTTCTCAGAAGATCATTGCCCTGGCCTTTAGTTTATGTGTCTTCCAAATCTTTCCAATACTTTGCTCTTCTTCTGTTTTCAGGCAGATTCTACATTTCCTAAATGAAGTGGTATTTTCCCTCACACAGGCAGTCACTTAGTGGCTGTCACCAGCAGAAAATACGTGCTTGCACAAGGAGATGAGTACAGGAAGGAATGACTGCATCAGACAGGCAACTCTTCTCCTGGTACCTGGGGACTCTTTCCAGCACACTTCATGCACCAGGTAAAAAAAATCATCTTTCCCTGAAGCTTTCTTTGATGCTTGGCAAGGTGTATATGAGTAATGAATGTCACAGAATCTTCCGGTGGGAACCTGTAATGCCAATCCTGACCATCTCCTGGCCTCCATTCCATTTTTTATTCTTCACGTCCTGCCATATCAATCTCACTGCAAGGAAGCAGAATGATTTGCAGGCACAGCTCTGGGGCATCCAGGAGCCTGGGGAGCGTGCTTATCCTCATCACCTGCCAGATTATTGATTGTGCCAATTTCTCTCTAGTTCTCAAGGATTACATGTCCAAAAAGACACTGAAGAGGATTAAGGTTGCCCCTAACCACCAAAAAATGTAAAACTCACAAAAGATTTTGTTCGGCACCAGACACCAAAAAGGTTAATTGTCATGGCTTTAGATCATGAGCATAAAAAACTAATAATTCTCTGCTCCTACCCTCAAAGAGTAAGTATAATTTTGTGACAAATAGTATTTGTAATTGAAGATTTAAGCACATGGAGTAATGTGGTGTCACTGGCCTGTGCAAGATTTGCCTCATGAGACACTCCTTTACACTTTATTATTTTTCCATTCTGAAGTCAACGCATTTCTCCTCTCACTTCACACATTCTCCACCCCCCTCCCCCCGCCCAGTTTTGTCACATAGATATTTTACTAAGATTCTTTTTGAGCCTTTTACAATCAGTAGGACTCTGGCTTTCAGATCCATATATTTTATTCAGGCCTCTAAAATTATTTTTATTGCAGGGAACAGTGATGCCCTGTTATGGCCCACACATTTGATGTGGTCAGGGTGCATTTGTTAATGAAAGGCACACCCAGGCATCAAACCTGCACCTGTGATACATCATGAACGTGCAGTCTGAAGTAAGAGCCCTCTGGGTCCCAACACGGCCCTGTGAAGGAGGCTCAGACAGCTGCACCTCAGACCCAGACACACAGCCCAGCCTTGCAGTGCCATGTAGTTGGACTGTGTCTGGGAAGACACAATAAAGATGCTCTCACACCTGCCAGGTTCAGCAGAAAGGAGGAGAATAATTTTTATTATTGACATATCTCACATTCTTATACACGTCCCAACTCCACAAGGGATTGGAGGACATGTCACTTCCTTCTCAATCCCACTGGAAAAAAAAAATGCTCATCAATCTTCTCTTATCACAAAAGGAATAAAAAACAGAAAATACCATTAAGTAAACATTGGCTATTATTTACATGAAACTGTGTAAAAAAATCTAACTCCAAAGTTAAAAACAAAAGGCTTAGCAAAAACCAGGGCAACATTGGACTTCTCCTAGGAGGCAGCTCAGAGAGAGCAACCCCTAAAGCATGTCATTCTGCACATTATGGATCAGCTGGGATAAAAATGCACAAGACAGGGTAGTGCAAGAGTGGCTCATCCTCTGGGAACACCTGGTTGAACCCAGTAACAGCGGTGCAGTGATACTAGATGGCAGCACTTACTGGGAAGCCAGTTCAATTAGCACCACTGTAAACAGCAAAACAGCAGAAAGCTACTCTGCATGGAAGGGAAGGGAAGAGTGAATTAGATGATGGTAGTTAGCAGCTGGCTGGCAGCGAGGCATTTTGTCTGCCCAGCAGTAGATAACGTCCCAGCAGAGCTTCAGCATTACAACATGCCTCTTCGAATGCTGAATGTGGGGAAGCAAGCTGCTGTCTTACATTGATGAATGTGCTACAGTATGGTTAGGTAAACAGTGTGAAAAATGAGGTTCACTCTCCTGTAAGGATTTAAAAGTTTTAATAAAGAGACAATAAAGGACAAAAACAGTAAAGCAAAAGTTACAGCGCTGGGTACCCTTGGCACTCAGCCAAGAGCACACCTGCTATTTCGGAGACACCCTTTACATACCTTTAGTATTGCATCAGCCTAATGCATATTCATAAACAATTATACATATTCAAACTTTCCCCCAAACTAGTTTACATATTCTAGGAACTGTTTAGCATGGCTCCTCCTCGGGTCCGCCTTCTTAGAGCATGTGTATTTCTTGGCTGTGGTTTTAGTCAGTTTTTGTTATCACCTCCAGCTTGAGGTCCATGGCTTTTGCAGATGGTAGTTGCTGACAGTTGGCAGGTCAGTAGCAGGGGCTCTCATTTTATGTATGTTATATGTTATATGTTCATTGGATGTTATTCAACCAAGCAGACAGTTCAATTACCACAAGCATAACTATATCAGCTATTTTACTACTATTAATAACAGAAATAAAGGCATTAGTTATTGTTACAAAAAACCTATATCTTTATAGCAAAGCTACATTATATAATATAACATTATATTATTAACATTTAACATTATATATATATATATAGCATTCACTTTAATATTTGCAGAAAGCCAATATTATCATGTGTATTTATCACAACAGTGTGTTCATTTTTCATTTACACAAAACATATCCTTCAGGATGCAGTTATGGGAAATTCACCCTAGAGCTCTAATACTGAATTTATTAGGAAAACAGTGTCCTCAGTCCTGGGCTAAAAGCAAAAGAAAAAAATATATTCTTAAGACACACGTATGGGAAAATTGTTTATCCTTTGGTAAAACACATAAAACACAGATTGTGAGTACTAGAACTTTTCTTTCTAAACCAGCATTTTTGGGGGGATCTTTTAAAATGATGCTGAAATTATCCAGGTTTAATTTTATCTTATGTGGCATTACAAATAGTAACTTGATCAATAGAATCAAACTTACTGTTCCTACCTGTTAAAGTGACAGAGCTGCTTTCCCTTCAATTTCAGTAAAAGAAGAATGAGACCTTGTTCATAACTTCTCAAAATATTTTGAAAAACTTCCAGTCCTGCTTATGAACAGGTAAAGTAGGAATGCTTCTGGGACAAACAGTTCTGTGCTGTATCCATGGCAAGTTTTGGTAATGGCAATGTGGTGTTGTCAGACTATCCCTGCAACCGGTTCATCTGCAGTCACACAGCAAGCTGAGAGTAAGGTCCTGCTCTCAGGGAAGAGGACCCTGGGCTGGATTTCCTGCTGAGGCAAACAGAGCAAAATCATACAGGAACCAAGCCCAGTGAAGAGGATGGAAGGCAAAAGCTGGGATTTGAGCAACAGGGATTGTAGGAGCTGGTTTGGTTTTGCTGCAGGATTCACGCCTCCTCTTTCAGCAGCCTCAGTTACAGGGGGGGTGTTTGTGAGTGTTCCCTCAGCTCCAAAACCTCCCGCCCACGTCTGCCCACTGCTGCTGATCACACTCCTTGGTAGTAACTCACTTGTCATAGCAATAAATCTTTGTAAAGCACTGGGCTTGAATTTAGCAGTGCAGGAAGAAGTGGGCTTTTTTTTTTTTAAATAAACTGTGTCTGCCTTCTAAGTGTTTAATAAGGTGCATTAAAGCAAATTGCATAAATTAGTGTGACTTGTGAATTGTAAGCTGTTATCCTTTTGTGAAATATCTGGAATCCCATGGTTATGCTCATGGTTTGTTATTACCCAAGTAACTGCCTTCTGATCCAGCATGCTGGGTGACAAACAGCTCAGTTTTAACAGCATGGGATTTTAATATATGTTCATTGATAAACCCTGTTTAATCTTATTTCAGTAAAGGAATATGCACTAACTTCAATTAAGGGATATTGGACAGCCTGTATGATTTCCAGAGGTCTTTTATTTTCTGTATGGGGGATATATGTGGAGGTGTTGACGAGATTTATTTTAAGTGCATGTGGCAAAGCAGATAATTTTCTATGCTGAGTGCATCCATCTGCAACACAGAGATCCTGGTCCCAATGCACACTTAAAGTGAAGCTTAGGTTATTTGCTGATCACTTTTATAATGTAAGGTAAATGTGCAGCATATAATTATATCTGAGCCAAGCATGCTTTTCCTTCTAAAATAATAGATAAAATATATGTATGTTCTCACAGAACTGAAATATTCAGAATCTGTGGATCTGAAAGTGCTGATCTGCAGTGCTTGGAGAAAGGAACTGACATGAGGCATTTACAAATTAAAACTCATGGCTCTTTAACAACCTTAAAAAGACAGGGCATGAGGAACAAAAACAAGAAGTTCTATTCTTTAAGAAAGAAAAGTCAAGTTTGTTCATTGGACTCTTGCATGCCAATTATTCCTTAACACAAACCCTCCCATTCTTCTTCTTGATCAGTGTCTGTAATTATGGAGCAACCTACCTTGTTTTGACCTGTAACTCTCTTCCTTCTTTCTCGGACTGGCAGGATCCTGATCTCTCAGCATGAGAGGACAGTGGTTGACCACACTGGGCTGAGCACATGCAGAATGGGGTTGAAATGCTGTGGCTATCCCCTGTGTGTTAACCATACCACAGCTCTGTTGTTACAAGATTCTCAGGCAATGGCTAAATTCAAGGAAACTAAGAAGGTGCTTGTCTTGCGTGGTTTATTGGGAATGCAATTTTGATGAGGGGGAGAATCTAAGTACCACATATTTGCAGTGCTCTCCCTTCTCTCACCCTGTCCCAGAGCTGATTTAAAGATGAAGCTATTGGTGCAACAATGACTTTCTAGTGTATTTTTAGTGCAGGGTTTTAAAACAGCTCCAGTGTTTCCTGAGCTGCATTTTCGTAGCAGTATGAAGATTCAAATGAAGTAGTCTGCTTATGTCAACAAAAAAATAGGTACAGAGGCCAATGTAAAAGCATCCCCCAAACTATTTTTACAGAAACTGAGAATTTACCAATAGAGATATGCTTTTCCCTTGTGACAGTGAGGCACAGGCTGTATGGCTCCTGTCCTAGCAGGAGCAGCAGGCAAACCCCTAGAATAAAGTTAGCACCTGGTAGGTGGCACCTGAGCAAGGAAAGGTGGGGAAGGAAGGTGACCTTCTGAGACCCTCATTGTTGGAATGCATATCCTCTGCTACACGCAGGGAACAAAGCATGCCCTCATTTGTGGACCTAGTGCAGAATTTAAAAAGAAACAAATCTCAAAAAACCCTCAAACCATTAAAAAACCCAAAAAACCCAAACCAGTTATGGAAGGTTTAGTCAAAGGGAATAATTTTTGTTTTTTGCTTATCTTCACAAATGACCTTGCAGCCACACTGTATATAGTGGGCAGCATTTGAGAGATATCTGAATGGTTCCAGATGGTGCTGTAGCAATATTAATGAATGATATGAAAATTGTGTTCAGCTAAAAGCAGAGCTAAATGTGACTGCGCTTACAAATGGTTCATGCAGAACCTAATGCAAACAATACCTCTCTACAGAGGCCACACAAAGTGTAACAGGAGCAGTGCTGTCCGGGAAAGGAAAAAATTGTGATCGCTGGCAAGCACCTAATACAACGTGACATATGTTAGGTGAGGAGCCAGACCCTCTGCTGGTGCCAGCCAGCTGTGCAACTGGAGAACTGCCTCTGCCAGCTGCTCAGCAGCTGCTGCAGCAATGGAGCTCATGTCCAGCAACATTAAACCACACACCACCAATCCAGTTAGAAAGCATCAGTGAAGTCATGATGAAACATGAATAAGGTGCTGGTCGAGCACAAGCCCAGAAATACCTAATTAAGGAATATTTTTGGTTGCCAGTGCCACTGCTGAGGTAAAAGTGTTTTATAGTGTGGAGAGGAATATGGCACATTAGGCTGTGCATAAAACTTTTGTCTACCACACAGTGCTGGCTTTTGTGCATCAGTGAACCATGCACAGTATTAGGTAGGTGAGAGTCAGAGCAATGACACTAAGTGAATGACATCAATGAATGTCACTGGCCTCAAGACTGAAAGTAGCCCCATATCCAACAGTAGGAATGTGCTATTTTGCACCTGTAGGTTACCTCTGAGAAGGCGCGATGAGCATGGGGCCTGTTGGACCTAGGGACTTGCGTAGGTCTTCTTTTGAGCAGTTGCAATTAAGCTTTGCTTCTGTGTGAGGTCAGTCACCACACATTTGCCCGGATACTGTCTCTTACTATGGATGTGCACATCCATGCGGTGTGTGACTTCTGTAAGTTAGTTCAGTCTCCATCACGCTCTCTCTAAGGAGAAAATCATTGCGAGGCTTCCTACTGATTTCTTGACAGTTTGCATACAAGGTAATTTAAAATATTGACCTTTGGAAAATATTAGTTTGTAGTTCCTGTTGCAGCAGCACTGACCTGTAGTTTCGGCCCCTGTCCTTGAAAAACATGTAACTACAAATAAGCAAACCTCCCCCTGGCTGTTTATCCAAATCATAATCCAAATATTGCCATAATAAATATGAAGCAGAAACTGGACAGGTTTTTCAAAGGAGGATAGAGAACAGTGAAAACAAATGCTTTCCACAACTCTTGTCGTCATCAAATAATTAGTGAAACAGAAGTTGGGGAAAAAAGACCTCATAAGCGTTTTGAATTAAATGCATAAATATCGACATCAGGAATGAGCTTAGTAATTTCATGTTGTGAGTGTGGCATTTCAGTTGAGCAGATGCAGAGCCTGGTGGTGTGGAAATCTGTAAAGGAGCAGCTTGGATGGTCAGCAGCGGATGTACATCTGCTGTTAGACTCCTGACTCAGTAATTAGCAAGCCAAATTTTCAGAAGTGTGGAATGTCTGACAGCTCCAGCTGGCTTCTGTTGTATATACTAGGAGTTCGATGTTCAAATTCAAGGCCTTCGAAATACTTTTTATTTAGCTCTGCATTTAGAAATCTAAGCATTGGCAGTAGCTTCTAAACACCCCCTGACTTGCAGAAGTTGTGGGCCGATCCTGAAAACACAGTATCACTATAAGAGCTGGAGGTAGGGAAGGTGTGCTGAGATGTTGAGGTGCCCCCC
>VYXC01010358.1:0-25916 GCA_013397175.1 Platysteira castanea | reverse complement strand
ATATTTATTTTAAAATATTTTCCTTGACTCTAATTGCATAATAACTACATCCGTTCCTACTTGCTTAAATGAAGTATGCAGAGTGAAGGGAAAATCAAAATTGTTGGCGTTTTGATATCAAACGGGACGGGGAGCCTGGCATGTGCTCCAGGAGCTTCTTTATTATTTTATTTAAGCATCAGTCTCACATACAAGGATGAGACACAGGCTCCGCGCTGCCAAAGGCAACCGAAGATTTTCATGTTACAGAGCATTCTTAAAAAGTTTTTTAGCCAATAGCATGCTTCCAAAGTTTACAGACAACTGTTTTAACCAATCTTTAAAAGCACACGTACATCTGCTGCAAACAATGCTCGCTTGTACGCCTTACATAATAATGCACAATATTCCATTATTAATCTTGAAACTTATCTATCTTATTAAGCATATTTTCTGCAGCCTTAAGACCTGTTTGAGCCAAGCCTAGAAACTCTAACCATTGTTTTACTGTCTTTGCCTACTATATAATTGTATCTTCTTCTATCTTCAAGTTTCCGCAGCCACAGCTAACCTAAATTCTCTTGCTTATTTCTAAAACCTGCTTTATTCCCATACCGTAAGGGCCTTTTACTTTTTGTGTTTCCCACACAAAATCATTGAAAATATCGTATTTTCAACTATCAGTTTTTCAAGTGCTCAGAAGTTGAATTTAAATTTATGAAATTCATATTCTTACGTTCAAATTCAACCTTCTTCAAAGGGTTGAGAAACTAAGTCAACATTTTAATTTCTTTGATTACTGAATTAATCTATGTTTGAAGTAAACAGACCTACAAAGCTGTCTTTAAAAGCTACATTTTTCTGTCAACGTCAATTTTTAAATTCCACGTATGAAATAGAAAACAAAATGCCTACAAAAAGTATGTTTTCTTTTTTTGAAAGATTGGTGCTTATAGTTCTCTTTCTACTTCCAAACAGTGCAGGTAGCTTCATACGGTGCTAGTGTATATATAATTCCAATAGGTTTACAATCCATCTAGATTTGTGTCCCTTTTGCATCCTTAGTATTATATTGCCTAATCATGTATATTTTGGTGTATGCTGGGACTAACTGCCCAGTCCTTTCTCACTGCTTTGTGAAGAAAAAGGATGCCTTTAATTCAGTCCTATCGTTTAGAAAAGGAAGCATGTGTTTATTTTCCTAACACAAGTCTTAACGACATCTCAACGTAATAGAATTCTGCGAAAAAAAAGCTTTAGTTTTTATTTGACCATACTAATGTAGGCATTTACCTTGACATTTCCAGAAGAATATACCTATCTGTGGTTGTATACTTACCCATATATATGAATGAAAGCAACAAGATTCTTTCCAATGGGATGATACATGTTTAACCTGCAAACACGGAGCATACACTTGAACTTTCACAGGCATTTTGTGTCTTGTCCATAGATTTTGGTAGAAGTTAGATCAAACGCAAAAATCAACATCTGAGCACTGATGTAAATAAAAGAGACAAATACCTGAAGCCACATAGGGATTCATCAGAGAACCACTTGACACATTATTTTATTCGAAAGTAAAAAAATTATGATTTATTCCATTTTGACTCACTCTGTCACATCCTCTACAGAAACCTATTCAGTTGTTGAATGCAGGACACAATCACTCTAATTTCCATTAATTTATTGTGAATCTTATTTAATTCTTTAAAATTCTCTTTAGCCAATTTAGCTTCATCACAAGAGCAATGTTCATCTGAATCAGTCCTGTGGGGATGATTTTTTACAGTTAATTAGGCATTCATTAGCTACGAGCCTGTAGAAAGCAGGAAGTTTCTTGGTTTAAATGTTAATCAATAGATTAACCCTGTTCTTCCTGTTTAATTTTTTAGACACTGAAAAATTCGGGGAAATATCCTTTCAGTCTTCTTGGAAAAATACTTAAGTTCTAAACTAAATGCTGAAGAGGAGATGGTAAACATTTTTCTCACTGATGTCAAAATAAGTACACAAAATATCACAGAACTATGATTTCTTTAGATTTTTTCCCTTGTCTATGCTGACATTATGGAAATTGAGTTTTACTTTATGTGATGTCTGATTCTAGAAGCTGTGGCATTTGATTCTGTATTCTGGAATGAGTTATATCAGCATACTCTTTCACAAATGTACATTCCCTTAAAATAATGGAACATTTTTTTCAGCTACACAGATTACTGGTATTTCTAAATAAACTCAAGTAAGTTTCAATAATTTCAGCTCTTATTTCTGGCAATTTTTGATTTCCAATATTTTCTTTTCATTCAGCACATGGAGATTTTTCATGTTTATTATGCTATAATGGAAACTAGTTTTAGTCTTCTGATTTCTGCTGTCCTTGGAGCTTCAGAGAATTGAAAAGGAAAATAATTGAAGCTTGTTTTAAATGACCAGTCTAGTGTAGACTGATTCTCCTCATTTGCACCAATTTAACAGGATCTTTCTGACTCTCATAGAGTCATTATCTCCTGATTACTTGTGAGTCAGACCCTCAGACAAAGGTCTGACATGGCAATGCTAATCAGGAACTAAATTGTTATATTATGTGTTTTAATAAGTGCTAGAGACAAGTCAATGGAAATTACTGTGATATAGTGATTCAGTAAAAGAAAGAGTCTCACCAGAATCCATAGAGTTTTTTAATGAGTTAGAATGGCTGGCAATCAAATGGTGTTCAAGCAGCTGTAATTTCAGCATTCCATAGGGCATTTCAAGGGTTTGTCTGAGATTCACAGGAGCAAATGATACAAGAAATAGAATAGTGAAATGGAATATGCATATTTTCCCTTTAATTTGACAGTTTATACTAAATTCAGTGAAACTACTTTTTTTTTCTTTTTAAGGGCTTTTGATATGAGCTTTTAGGTGTTCATAAACATTTACAAAAGCTGCATTCCAGTGTCATTTCTGTCCACACATTAATGACAAAATTAATCTGTGTTTCTCTTATAGTAATTATTTAAAAAAAAGGAAATACTGTACAGGATACTTTAATATGAATACTTTCTTAATCTTCAAGCAAAGAAGTCTGGTAGTGTGAGTTTTCTTGTTTCCAAGAGATTTAAATAATGTAAACTCAGTGTGTAAACTCTAGAAACAAAACAATTCTCAGCTCTTTAGCTGTTCATGTTTTAGTGAAATAAGAGATGCTACAGGAAATATATTTTTTTTAAAAAAAAACAATAGAACTACTCCTTTTTTAAAAGTTTTTGAAAGCTAATAGAAATTGGAAAATGGAACACCTTAGCACCTCTACATGTAATTCATTTAAGGCAAAGACTAATTCAAATTTACAGGTAGAATAAATCACATTTTGCTCCAATTTTTTCTTAATTTAGTTTCTTTTTCTGAGGATGTTATGTGTTAAGATTATTCATCTTAATCCGAAGTTCGTCTTCTAGAAATGTGGTTAGTTACACAACTGGTACTATTTAAGCCATCTACTAATGTGTGCATCAGATTTAATTTTTTTTCTGTGATAATTAATTCTGATTATGGTCTTCACAATTGGATCTTCATAACAATTGCAATAAATCCAGGTTGCTCTACACCTGTTAACATGAAAGGCGTTGAAGTCACCTGAGAGAAGCAGAAGAGTTTGCAGAATTTAAAGAATCTAAGGACAAATCCAGACTCTTTTATCTCTGAAGCTTTTTATGCTTTTAGAGATCATTAAAGTTGAGCTTGTCACTCTTCTATTTGTCTAAATGACGGATAGTGTCACAGCAATGTTTCCTCTCAAGGATTAAATTAAAAAAAGAAAAAGGGTTAAGGGGAACAGAACAGTAAAGCAATTCCTGGGGTTTTTTTCAGCATAATTGTTTCCACAGGGAATTCCTGAAAATAAATAAAAAAAATTCTTTACCTGTAAAAAAAGCATATTAATAATTTGATGTCAAAATAGTACTTTCTTTTTTTCAGAATTAGAATTTCTCTTTTCCTTGCCTACGAATACAAAACTTTACAATAGTAGTAGGGCAGTTCAGGACTTGACTGAATATGTTTGGATGGAAGCATGGTCTTTGATTTTGTCAATAAATAGTCTTCATATTTCAAAGCTGAATGTGTCTTTTTGTCTCTGTGAAAACGAAAGCTTTTGAGAAAAGGAAGGAAACTGAAAATTGTAGTAAATGCAGTTTAATGTGAGCTTTGTACCTGACATGAAGGTGCCATTTATCCAATACAAAACCATCAGGACTTAAAGTTTTAGGTTTATCTTTTTAATGAGAAACATCATTTGTTAGAGGAAGGAAGGAAGGAAGGAAGGAAGGAAGGAAGGTAGGAAGGAAGGAAGGAAGGAAGGAAGGAAGGAAGGAGGGAAGGAAGGAAGGAAATTCAATGTATGTTTGCAGCTGAAGGATTTCTTTTAAGGTAGAAAACATTTAGTGTGCCAGGAAAAAAAAAAATACACACATACATGAATACTGAGGATAAAAACCCCACACCAGACTGTATGTCTTATATCAAAGTTGTTAAAAAATAATCATTAAATGAGCATATATTAGTTGTCTGTCTTCTCTTGTCTTTCAGACTGAAACAAAATATTAGAATAGGTTTACATGAGTATCGATCATGACTGTAAAATCAAATTAGATTATTGGGGCCATGAATGCAGAAATGACTATTTGCTTCATTTAACTGATTTATTGTGGTTTTGAGATTAATTTTTGGTAGATGGCGGTGCTTTCATGTTTAGGGTAAAATTAAATATCAGAAAGAAATACTGGAATTTATATTGTTCTGATTTCCAAATTCTATTCTAGCTGTTATAATTAAAAACATGGCAATCTTTGCTTATTACAAAATTCATAGCAGTTTTCCTTATAAAATTTGGAAATAGAAGCAGAATGCATTTTTTATAGTTCACAGTTTCCTCCTCTATTATTCATTGCTTTGATCAAGGGCGCAATGTGGTTACAAACCCGATTCTCCTGGTTATATCACAATAGTGTACCTGCTCTTTCCAAGAAGCTGGTAAGATAAAACTGAGAAAAATTAATTGGAGGATAAATTTTTAATTTTGTTTTTCAACATACTGTATGAATTTTCATCAGGTCACAGTAAAGCACAGTGAAAATACAATTATAGCAAAGACAGATATTTCACGAAGTATCCTCAAACTCCTAAGGAACTGCTGGAGGTGCTGCAATAAAAATATTTATACTCTGTGTTCTTATGGGACCCTCATTTTCCAAGATTGATTAGCACCAGTAATCAGGAAATAATTTCCTGTAAAAAAGTGAGACTTGGGCTTTTTTTCAACTTTAGAACAAGTAGAACAGTGTGAAGTCCTGTTACCAGGGAGTCTTCATGGCTCTCCGCACTTCACATGAGAGAGGAAAAAGTACAATACAAACAACTTGTGGCACTTCTGTTTGTTTTGTAGATTTTGGGGGGCAGGTAAGGGGTTTCTTGTCATTAGGACCCCAGGCCACTCTGAAATTGTACAGAACATTGTCAGATAGGAATGAATATGATATTCTTTAGCTGATTCTCAAGAAAATAGATTCTTCTAACTTACAGTGTTTACTCTAAGGATGTTAGCCATAGTGTCGTTGTGTAAATTACTTGGTATACAGTTTTCTGAGACTGGAAATATTTCAGGTATTTCTAGTTATATTCAATGGAAATAAAAATAAAAAGTTGGTGTTTTCTCATGTTTTAAAATATTTTACGCTTTTATGCTTAATGAATAGTATAATAGTAATTTAAAATGGTAGGTAACTTGAAGGTAAGGGGAATTAAGAAAATATTTCTTGGAAACATTGAAATTCACATCCTCTTTAGCAGCATCTCAAATGATATGTAGCCAATTTGGTGTTGCTACATGATCCTCATAACCTCTCCTGAGGTTTAAAGAATATATTTCAGGGGTATTGCACTGCAAGCCCTCACTAATGTAAAAGGCTCTTTGTTCTGCCAGGAAACAGACAATGCATTTTAGCTCTGTTGGAAAATTAATAGCTCAGCAGGATTTGCTTTAAGAAGGTCAAGTATTGTCTGCGATTGTACCTCTCATTCTATGAATACGTTTTTCCATGGTCTGAAAATCCTTCCTATATATGGCCTGATACCCTGAGCTAGTTTATAAATAAAGTTACAGCAAATACTTGTTGAAATCCAGATTTTTAAATACAGTCAGTTCATTTAGGAGATAAACAAGTTTGTCCAGAAATACTTAACGACTGAATCACAGCATCTTTTCATAACAAAAATTATTCTAGTACAAACTGAATCTTATACATGATAACATAATGTAATTTTTAACATTTACTTTTGACTCTTCGTCAGGATGAGTATCAGAATCAGTTTATTTATTGCTCAGTGAGACTGAATTCAGAATTTGGCAGTCTCTAAGTAGTTTGTGTTGTGCGAGATCTGTGCAGTAGTAAATTAACCTTTCCTGTCCTTTCATACCTTGCCACCACAATATAAAATTGACTACCCACATGCAATTAATAAATAAAGACTCTTTACTTAGATTTTAAGAACTCTGTTTCAGAATTTAATGTGTAGAAAGAGCAGACTCAATACAGCATGTAGAGAGCTTGCCTGACCTAATTTGATTATTCAGTCATTTGTTATAATCAAAGGATATGAAGATGTATTCATCTTTTTTCATCCCTTCCCTGAAATCTGGAAAAAAAATCTCAACACTTTACATTTACTGGCAAGGTCTTGGAAAACATTTTATATTAAGCCCTAGTTACACATGCATTTAATTAAATCTATCTGTCAGCAGTATTGAAAAGACTTGCTTATCGATAAGTGCATCTAGGATGAAGTTAGAAGTGATTACAATGCAGACTCTATCATGTCTTACTATGAATGTTAAATAAAGTTAACATTTTAGCATATCTTCTTTCCTTTTTTTTTCCCCTAGTTTAAATAAAAGTAGCTTGCTTAAGCACTGTTTGTCAGATTCAGAAATTAACATTTTATTAAGTGCTAATAAATCCAGTAATGAACATGGGGTGGTTTCTTTTTTTTCAAATGTGTAAAAATACTCTCGTGGTGTCACCTTTTCCTGCCTTATCATTCTAATTAGAGTGCTGTCATCTTTCATGATAATCAAAATACATTTATTGATTCTTTTTTTTTTTTTTTCATCTAGTAGAGCAGAGACAACAGATTCAGGCAAATCGAAAAGTCTCAATTGATAATTTTCTTTTAATTATAAATCTCTAAATGGAATAATTTAATAACCTCCTCTGGACAACTGTGTGAAATCCCAGTAATCACTATGAGACCAGACAAAATTTTGTAGTAAAAGATTTGTTTTAATAAAATCTATTAAATTAAAGCCTGAAGGGAAATTTTACATTATCTGATCTTTTATGGTGCAAACTGTAAAATTCTATGTAGTCATTTTCTGCACTCAGTTGCAAACTCGCGTAATAAGAATGTATTTTTCAGAATTATAACTACTGTTTTGCCATCTTCTGGTTCTGAATTTTCAGATTTCAATGTTTAAGCTTATACAAGTAGATGTTCATGTTGTTTCGTTTGCTTGTTTTTTGTGTGTGTGGTTTTTTTTTTTAAGGAAAGAAAAAAGACAAAAGTATTATTTCTTAAAACTGCTGAGCTTTGAGGAAGAGGACAAAGAATGAAATGAATAATCAAGGGCCAAGGAAAGTATGGTGTTTGTCTTTTAATGTTCCACTAACAAGTGAAAAAGAAATAAAATAATTTCAAAAGTCACATAACATGAAAACAAAAACAAATTTAGGTTTTGTTTATTTTTATAAGAGGACATATCTGCATATCTCGGTGCAGTGTTGTATAAATAGTAACAGAAAGTTAAAGTACATTATGTTGCTTCTTTATAAATACTTTAGTCAGTAAACATTTCATCTAATAACCTGCTGGTTTTTCACATTTGAAAAGCAAAACCATTGTGTTTTAAATTGGAACATGTCTATACCTAGGTCAATATATGAGGATTTGATTTATTTCAGAACTGTTAATGGGTCTATTAGGCACTTCTGTCTTTTTCTCCTGTTTTTCTTATATGAAAAAAAACCAACCTTCCTGTAAGTTTAATAGGGTTTTCATATTTGTCACTTAGGAAATCTGAAAAACTTTCCCTACTTCTACTTCTTTACTATCACCTTGTAACCAGTGTCCTGTTCTACCTGCTACATCCCCAACTCCAAACCAACTCCTTTCACTATGAAATCTAGTAAAGCTATATACTCAGCAGCTTCTCAAATCCAAATTTTTAGCAGTATCAGTTAATTTTTTCAAACACAGAAAGGGTCAAAATATGTTCTAAAAACACATGTAGGATTGCCTTTTAGTCTAATTATTTTAATTTATAAAACCTCCAAAGCATGTAGCTGGGACTAAGACACTGCTTTAATGGTGAAAGTTTAATTATTTACAGGTAAACTCTGCCTTCCTTTGTGTTTTCTTTTGTTATGAATGCAGCTTTAGGGAATAGTGTATGACGCTAATATACACTGAAATAATTATATCAGTAGAGTTTAACCAATTTAATTTAGCTAAGGAGCTGAAATTTACTGGTTTTGATGCCTTCTTCCAGCCACCTAGAAACAGAGACTAGACAGGAGTAAGGGAATAAGGGTAGGTATTTATTTGAAGGCCTTCAAGGTACACCCTGGGGAGCCAGAGGCTGCTTCCATAGAATGGACCCCAAGATGGACGACAGGTCACGAGTTCTTGACACAGATACAGGTTTGGTCCATTTGCATATCAGCATAAATTCACCAATTAAAACTTTAGCTTTTTTTCAATTTCTCCACCTCTTTCATGGTCCTAGTTTACACCTTTTGGGCCTAAGACAGCCCGAGTGTCCTTGAACAGCAAGCTTAGAGAGGCTTTGTTATGTCCATCTGGCCTAAGAGAGCAGCTAACAAGCTACAAGAAACTTTAGAGTTACACACTAAGCAGTACAGGATTTGAAAAATATAGGAATTAAAACCTAAGGCATCAGTTTTAAATCCCTCAAATTAATTGATTGTTCACAAACCTTTACCACGCGCTGTCACAAAAAGAAGTGTTTCATTTTCTATCTTGCAATTACTCAAGGCACTTCCAGAAACATTGTAATGCAACTGATGTGAATGTCCTGTCAGAGTGTAACTGTGTGTCAGGATGTGACTTCTGGAGCCAAATCACATACCTGCTTGTAACGCCAAAGAAAAAGGAGGTACAGAAAACAAGTTACTTACAACATTCCTCCAAGAGTACTGAGCTTTCTTCATCAGTCACGTTTGCATCAGTTCTCATGCTCTTCAGCAAATCTAAATGATTTATTTATTTTGATTTTTCACAGCAGTTAGACAACATTGTTTTAGTATGTTTCATGTTTAATTCCAGATTGTTCTTTTCTCACAGACTTTTGTATTTTGAGAGAACTGCTGAGAATAGATTGAGTATCCTTTACCTGGGCCCTTTCCACCACGTGATTATATTTCTGGCAGTGCTTGGAAACTGTAGGATATCCTCCATGCTCCACTTCTGAAGCTCTCAAAACTTTTAAAATCTGCCATCTGGTGATATCTTGGTTTGAGTAAAATTAGATAATGTCTCTGAGCTTGTTTAATTTATGTACTCTTTTTCATGAAACATGCATTACTTCACTCACAAAGGTTGTAATGAATTATTTTTATTATAGCTTCTTGAAGTAACAAGCTGTGAGTGTAGCTAAGGTGCCATAAGAGGACAAAATAAATAAACCGAGGTTTTCATGAAAGAATACAGACTGAATTTTGTTCAGACCTCACTTCTACAAGTAATTGTTTTGATTAAGAACTGATATTTGTTCTATCCTTAGTATGTGCAATAGTGGTCTTGGTTACGTAATAATTCCTCTTTTTTAGTAAAACAAAGCATCCTAGATTACAATGGTGCTTCAGTCAACCCAGAAAACATAAAATATGCTGCCTAATTATGTTCTGGTTTTTTTTTTTTTTTTTTTTTAACTGAAGAAGGCAAAACTATAATCCCTGTGTTCAGCAGCAGTGGTCTTACTCCGAAGCTGTACAAGACAAAAGTTTTTTTATAATTTCTGTCAAGAAATGATATTAAAGATACTTTAATTCATTTTATGCCTACTATGCCTGAGATTTCACTGCTACATTTATTGTACTCGTAAAGGTGTTTGAGGGTTGCCTGGGCCAAATGATGGTGGTTATTCAAAAACTTTTGGGTTCTTGGGGGAGTTTTGCAGCATGTTTAGTGAAAATTTTCATCTAGAAGGTTACCAGTGCCATAAGGAGGAATAAAATCTGAATCTTTCAAGAAGTTTTGGGAATTCAAGAGCCTAACTCAGTACCAAATGCATAGATATTGGCATTATTTGTGAATATATTGTTATAAGTATTTCTTTTTGGTTGTTTTGGTTTTTTTTAAAAAATTTTTGCTTAGGCTCCTCAAAACCAACCTTGATTTCCTGCTTTTCCTGGCATCCTCATGCCAGGAAGGATAGGGCAATGAGAAATAGCTCTCTATGAATACAACTCAATGACTGGAAGAGTTAACAATATTAACAGTAATTTTGAGGCTATTTTAAATAGTCTAATAGTCTGTGTGAAATTGGGGAGCTGAATTAATCTGTGCCTCCAACAGATTTACCATAGCCAAAAAGAGTTGTTTATTATATGTTATAAAGTTTTTTTTTCCTAAAGCATCAATATTATTTTTAACTAAGGAAGGATGTTTTATGTATTTCTTAAAATATAAAGCAAAGATTTATTGGTTCTCTTTTTATTTATGGTGGATCTCAGTTAATACAATTACACATTTATGAAGGTAGCATAATTTGATAATCAAATGACCCTGTAAAAAATTCTGACTTGCCCATAGGTCCTATTAACAAACTCAGTGCTTAGTTCACTTACCAACTTGTTGCCTCCCTTTCCTTTTCTTGTGTTAAATGAAGTGTCTATACTTGAAGTGCTGCTGTTTAATTTTAACTGTGGTGTAATTTATCTTTCCTTCATACTGAAGCAGCCTTAATATGGAAGCATTTTCCCAAGTAAAATTTTGTGTACCATTGTAATTCCTGGTTCCACATGAAAATACCTGTGCTTCCATAAAGCACTACTCAGTAAAATAAATTCATCTTCCCCTAGGAAGTGTAGATGGCAAAGGCAAAGCAATGAAGCCTTTTAGTGTACAAAGCCATAGGAGAGATGGAAACACAACTATATTTCTTTCAACCTTCTCCTTGTGCTTACGTAATGAAAGAATGCTTTGCCAAAATCCTGTGCTGCCTGATTTCCATGCTGCCTGAGTGTCTCCTTTGCTCTAATTCTCACTGCTCTGGCAGAGCCAGAGCAGGCTGTACTCCCTCGCAGGGGGGGGCACTGGGATGGGAGAGTCCCCCAGGCAGGAGCCAGCAGTGTTGGCCCTAGAGCTGGAGGCCCAAACAGAGTAGGGACACTGTCATCTCAGAGAGGGCATAGATAAGAGCTTTTTCTGAAACACACAAACAAAAACCAAATAGAAGTCACTGACAAATAAAAATAAAGGAAGTAATCAAAACTTTGCTGGCTGAAGCAGATCAAGTAATTCTAGCAATCACCTCTACATATCACCATCAGATTTTATATATAATTTTCTTTTCTCCATACATTTAACTATTTGATTGTGATTTACGCAGGTGAAACTTCTTGCTTAGGTTGACATATTAAAAATTCTAAGATTAAAGTATCTTGCACAAGAGCTTTCTAGAGAAATAAAAGGAACCACCATGCATATTAAATCCCTTTCAAGAATTTCAGGCTTAGGTTTTTTTGTCTAGGTAGGCAGTGTATAAATTTACTTTGCATAACACGGAGCAAGAACAATCGTAAGTTTTAACAAAAGGCATGAAAATACTCCATAGAACCGATCTAGGAAAAAAAAAACAACACTTAAGGGACAGGTATTCTATCATAAATAATGGCTTCACCCAGCAACAATTTCTTCAAAAATTATCTATAACTTAGTGTTTGTATTGCAGTTGTACAGAAAAAGCACTCGGGTCACTAAAGTGGATGTTTTAGAAATGTTTTCATCTCTCTCCTATCAATAGTAATATCAAAGAGAACTCTTGGATAATTTAATAGAAAAGGCTGTTTATGTAGATTCTGTCTTACATAGATTTTTCTGCAATGCATTGTAATGTTCCTTAATAGCTCATTCTTGCTATCATCTATTGAGCTCTTTTGTGTCATAGAGGAATCCCGTGGGATTGGAGCCAGTTCAGGAGAACAATGACAAATGGTGCACTGACTGTGAAAAGCTCCTAGGTAAAATACGAGTTTCAGTCATCCAGTTTAGTACCTCTTTAGTTGAACATGTCAAGTATTCTCTTGACCTTTCACAACCTAATTTTGAACATTATAAGATCATGTAGCAAGATAGAAATTGGGACAATAATCTTAGCAGCAGGACTTTCAGATAAATAAGTCTTTTAAGAAAACCCTGAGACAAACAGCTTTCTTCTAGAAATGCTACTATGAATGTAACAAATAGAAGCACATACTTTTTTTCAGATGGATTAAATAGAATCCAGGAATCTCAGTGTAACCCTCACATGAGTGTGGTGAAGGCCATGCAAAATGGGTGTAGTTATTACTAGAGGCTGCCAGAAAGTATGCCAAGAAGGGGTAATTTTTTAAAACTTTCTTCTGGTTTCCTAGTTCATAGCCCCTTCTCTTGTAGTGGAGATGCTTTATCACTTGTGGACGTTTCCTGCTATTCAATATTCCTATTAATATGTGTAAATTTGTAATTATTAGTATTAGTTGACATTTAAGTACATAGGCTGAAAAATTCACTACTGTAAACACTGTATACAAATGCATATTTGAATTAATTAGCAGGGAAATGAATAATTTAAAAGATACAATATGGAAAAAAAAATACAAACTTCTGAAGCTGTATGTGTAACCAAAGAAATACTAAGGTAGGGAGAAGGATAAAATGAAATTTACTTAGTGTGGCATAGAAGTGACTCATAGCTCTGCACATATTATTTTTATACCTCCTGATATTAAAAGTGACAAGTGTTCTCCTGAGGAAATTCTCTTCTTGAACAAAACAAACAACTTCATTGTCAGCCACTTACCATAAGAGAAATTGTTAGGGATAGGTTTCCATTTTCTGACATTTCTGCTCTCACCCTTTGGTCATTTCTAGAGGAGGGCCAAGATAATTAGAGGTGGAGAACCTCTCCTGTGAGGAAAGGCTGAGAGATTGGAATTGCTGAGCTTGGAGAAGGGAAGGCTTCAAGGGAACCTAATTTTGGCCTTCCAGTACCTGAAGGGAGACTACAAGAAAAATGGAGAGAGACTTTTTGCAGGAGTGTGTAGTGACAGGGCAAGGGGGCATGGCTTGGAACTGAAACAGAGTAGGTTTAGATGAGATACTGGGAAGAAATTCTTTACTGTGAGTGTGCTGAGGCACTGGCACAGGTTGCTCAGAGAAGTTGTGGATGTCACATCCGTGGAAGTGTTCAAGCCCAGCTTGGATGGGGCTCTGAGAAACCTGGTCTTGTGAGAGGTACCCCTGTCCACAGCAGGGGGTTTGGAACTAGATGATCTTTAGGGTCCATTCCAACCCAAGCCACTCTAAGATTCTATGGTTCTGTGAACCAGCACTGTTGAGAATGCCAATTTATTGCAATAATTGTTGGAATGGAATGAAAAAATCAGTATCTGGGAACCAGCCTGGGATATAAGGAGACTTGGAGCTGATTATCTCCTTTTCCTAGGCTGCTTATATGAATTGTGGCAAATCTGGCAATCTAAATGCTGTTTTTCAAAGCTGTTTAAACACCTCAAGCTAGTTGTAATTAGTGGTGGTGAAATATATTTTAGAAGAATGTATCTTTCCCATGGGTGTTGTGATGTTAGGGATAATGGTGCTCCATAAAGAAAATGAAATTTCAGTGTTTAAACTGGTGAAGGTGGGACCTTTCTTATTTATACACAGTTAAGATCTTATTTTTGTTTGGTGTTAGTGGTTGAACAGATTTTCAGGGCTATACTCAGGTGCCTAAATATGAATGTGTAGCACTGTTGAAGATGCTGTGAGGAATCCAGCCTGGCCTCCAGCTGCCCATGCGAAGCCTTCCTTTACTCCAGCATCACATCTGCCAACTGCATGCAAGTGGGAAATTTTCAGTGTCTGGAAATGTGTGAGCCTCTGCCCGACCATCTGGCATGACATACAGGAAAAAAAAGTGTTTGAATCAAGAGCATAAGTCTGATATTTTCTCTATTATATTGTATTAAAATTTTAAGTAGTCTCCAAGTAACAAATACAGCTGGTAGGAAAGTTACCATTGTATTTATATAAGGAGCTGGCATTTGTGTGTGTGTGTGTGTAACTTTCATCTTTAATTTTATATTTGTGTGTGTGTATAAACTTTTCAGAGTTTAGGATTATGTAATGATTTGTTTGTAAGAGAGTAGGTTATAAAAAATATTTTTCTTTCTGAAATATGCCTTTTTTTAATGCAGAAAATATAACTTGTAGATTGATTCATTATTTTATTTATAGCAAACACATTAGAATAGCCATTGGTTATACTACCCTGAGTGAGATTCTACAAATGCCCTAGAGAATTCCATGTTCCTTCTGCCTTATTGCTTTGTCTCTGGTGTCATAGCTAAAGTTGGAGGGGGTTTTTGATCTAAGGCCGCTAATGACAGAAGAGATTCCGCCCCACCTGACAGCTCTGGTATTAGCACTGGCAATTACATGTCCATGCAGAGGGTCACATAGGCTGACAAATCTGACAGGAGGGAAATGTCCACAATGAGTGACAGGTGGGAATACATGCACAAGGACTGGGAATAGGGAGAAGAAACATTACAGATGGATAATATCAAACCATTTGTAAAACTTTATCTCAAAATATACATAAACAAAAAGTATCTTCTTAGTACCAGTCATGCTTTGGTAAAACAGTATTTTTACATGTAACTTCACAGACTAATATTGCTGTACTTTTCCATTATCTGAAAGCTTGCATCTTTGGTTAAATGATGGGAGACACAAGGCTAGAGCAAGGCACATCTCAAAAATGTTCTTCTACAGATCAGAATGAAGAGTATGTACTTTGTTCTAATTATTTCTATATCCTACTAAATGAAACCAGAAATTATTCTAAGTACAGATAGAATGTTTGAAACTCAGGGTGTATTTCCAGTAGGACTATATTGTAGTTTTGTAGCACAAAAATGAATACTTGGAAGATGTAACAATTCTGATAATTTCCATTTTATAAAAAACCTTTATGCAAATAATAAAAAAAGGAAAAATATTTCGCTTTTCATCTTTCGTGCTACTCATGAGAAAGTCCAGAGGAGGCCTACCAAGATGACTAGAGGGACACTGTGGACTTTCCTGTGCTGCAGGGGCACAGCTGTCTCACCCTGGTCTTCACCACGGGCTGCAGTGGAACCCCAGCGCAGCCCCTGGAGCACCTCCTGCCCCTCCTCCTGCACTGACCTTGGTGTGTGCAGGGCTGTTGCTCCCACATACTCTCACTCCTCTCTTCAGCTGCTCTTGCAGTTTGGTTTTTCCCCCCTCCTTTGACACGTTATCACAGAGGCACTACCACCATTGCTGGTGGGCTTTGCCTTGGCCTGTAGCAGGTCCATCTTGGAGCCAGTTTCTCTCTTGGACACGAGAGAAACTTCTGGCAGCTTCTCAGAGAAGCCCCCACTGTAGCCCCCCACTACCAAACCTTGCCACACAAACCCAATACAGCAGCCTCTACAGAGCCTGTGACTAAGCCATTTTGTGATTCTTGTGGCTGTACAACCCTCTTAAATCAGAACGTATTTCCCAATTAATTTATTTAATGATAATTTTAGTATGTTTCTCTTGAATAATTTTCACTAAAAGTCCACAGTCCTGTCATTCACTCTAGTACTCACTTTTAGCCTTTTCAACCATAAATACACTCACATCATCAAGACACCATCCAGGTGCATTATTCTAAATTTGTGCATACTTTTTATTCCCTTAGTTAATTTTTGTTATAAATGGAACACAGGAAGGAAGACAAGATTTTCACCTAAGAACTATGGTCTTTGAAATAAATTATTCAGAAAAGTATTTTTTATCTTTAAGCTTTTGTCTGTGGATTTAAAGTTTAAATTCAGCACCTTGAATTTAAAACAGAAATTTACAACACGCTGACATTCTTAATAGCAATGTTGTTGGAAGGATTAAAGACATAAAGGTTTTTGAAAGTTTGAAGTGCCACGTAAATGTACTATTGTGGAGGAGAGCAGGAAGATGTTAAAAAATAGAGAATAATCCATTTCCCTTTACTACTAGTGTCATTTAACCCAGTTTATTAATATTTGGATTTAGATCTTCATAAATGGATTAGAAATATATGCATATTAAAAAGTAAATACATGCATAACTCTAGATCCATGTAACTTACTAGAAAAAGAAATAACACTAGGTACATGAATTTCTGAAGTCTCTGGCCTCTTCTTGCACATTCCGTTGCATAAAGCAATATTTGGTTTTCTATGTATTATCCATGAATTTAAGACACAATAGTTACCAAATCTTGGATATCCCTCTTTAAAAAATGGTAAATAGGTAACCAAATCACATATAATTGAACATAAATATGAAAAATAACTTTCTCAGAACACATAATTATGAAAAATTATTTAAAAAAAAAGAAAACCACTTAAAAGTAAGACCATACTGTTCAATTACAATACAAAAATAATCCCCACTGGGCATCCTTTATGTCAGAAAGAGGCAATCAAAAGAAAAAAATCAGGTATTAAATTATTGTGAAGTCTGCAACACCCTAAATATGATGCATATTCGTATAACTTATGATTTCAGATTAAGGTCCTGAAACAGATTCATAGAATTTTTTTTTAAAGGGAATTTAGGAATACTTTATCTGGCTGGTGGGGTTATTCTGAGGTTCTGGCTTTTTTTTTTTTTNTTTTTTTTTTTTTTTTTTTTTTTTTTTTTTTTTTTCTTTTTGGTAGGAAATCCTGATGTATAAATTTAAAACTTTGACTGCAAATATTTTCTGATCTGAAATGGAATATTCGCACAAAAGAAACAAATATGGCACAGAATACTGTTATTCAGGATGTAGGATATTTTCAATTAGCTAATTTAAAAAGGTGCATCAATCTGAGACTCCTATGTTTGATGTAAATGGTTGATGCAGTACGCAGTAGTCCTTCTACAGAAGGATAAATTCAAATCAAAACCTTGTTTTCTCTAACAATTTATAACAAAGTCTAAAGTGTTTATATTTATGTAACAGAATATTGATTCTGATTTTTTTTTTAAATTTGCATGTACCTAATAAAACTCGTGAGATGTAAGTTTCTGCTGAACTGTGCATCTGTACATCTCTGTACATAGGCGTATTTGCTTTCAAATGTTCCTCTCCTAGAATATGACAGTCAAAGCTTAAAAAGAATTCCTTGTTGATGTTTCCCAGTTTATAGGATCTGTGATTCTACATTCATCATGCACACAGTCCCTGTATTGAATCCTCTCCATCCAATCATCTTTTTTCTAAATGGCAAACTGTGCATCTCCGGAATTCAGGAAGGGATAAAATGTAGAATACCTGGGAAGCTTACTGTATAAAACAGAACACAGAAGTGGAACAGCAAACATATGGCTGTCTGAAACTCTACAGCAAAGTATTAAACCAGAAATATTTAGGAAACAAATTATCTTGGAGATTTCTGCCTTAACTGAATAATTTTGTCATTAAAGGAAATAATTAGAAAACGAGTAGGGAAGGGATTAGCCAACTTTTTAACTTGTAAATCATATCTGTTTGGAAACCCGTATTCAGAGAATTTTTCACTTCCCAGGGTCAAAGAAGTAGCCAGAGGATTCTGGCTGGATAAGACGCACATGATACAAAGTAAATGCACCATATTCTTTCACTATGAAAGGAAACTACTGCATAATAAATGGATAAAACTGCAGTTCTAATACAAAATTAACACAAAGGCATTTAAAAATAGAAGGCATAGGAAGAATTTGTTGGTCTTCATTCCAATTAAAAAAAGATGAAATTAATTTTGCTATGATAAAGAAGCCCTTTATAAATGATTTATTCATAGCCACCACTTATCCAGCAATAATGCTGCCATTATTAAAAGAAATATTGATGAGTTAGATAAAACTCTGCCTATATGTGCAAACAAATGTGATTCATCCCCTTTTTTTACTTGCATATTATTTATGCAATTTGTGTCACAGGCTTGTGTATTTCAGGTGTGTTTTCATGTTGCATATGCTGTTGTATTGTTGTACTGAATTATTTTCTCTTTCCATTGTGTTTATTATGTTGCATGTGACACGCAAGAAAGTTATTAGAAATATTTAGGAAAAGGACAACTTTTCAATAATATGAAAAATAGCGTTTGGAGTCTTGTTTGAAATGTGATGATTTGAATATTTTCGATGCTTCAAACTTCTAAGTAGAAGGACTTTTTTTTATCTTTTTTTTTTTTTAACCCCAAAATCTTCTTTTTTCAGCATCTATTGTATCTATTGTGTGTGATTTTTAATATTCCAGTAGCCTACAGAGCCAACACGTTTACTGTTACTCAAGTCACCCTTGGGCATTTTCTGATGTTGGTCACTGAGGAAGCTTTATAACTACTATGCTGTACTGGGGGACTTAAGCACTAAGCATATTTTACTTTGAGGACAAATGCTCGCTGCAGTTCCTGATTTCAGAAGCAAGTTCTGACCTTGGCTTCTGCCAGCCTCAAAGGAAGATCTGAGCTGCCCAGACCACTGATTAATGGGGAACAGAGGCTCTACACTGGGAGTTTAAGAGGAGAATAAACAAGGATGGAGTAAATGAAGTAAAACAACTGCTTTACTCGTGGATCAGTTAGGATGGTTATGAGTTGCAGTGAACCCTTCATCCATGCTTTGACTTATTTCTGAAGGATGTTTATAGGTAAAATCAATACCTAGCTTCACTTCTGGGTGTGAATCTGCAGTGGTGTAGCATGTAATGCTTCCCTTAGCCCAGCTCAGTCCTCTGGGGATCTATCTGCTATTTCTTTTGCTGAAAATTATTGGGTTTTTGATGTCAGTTCTCTAGAGTAAGACCTAAAGTAGTACAGGTATTCCATAAATATATATTTACAGAGCAGCCTCTGTAAAACCCAGTTAACATTCTTAGAAGGCAAGCTGAAAAAGTCACAGTTGGCTTGTAACAATGTTTAATGGGAGCTTGAGGAAATAATGAAAAATTCAATGCGAGCATGAATCACTCCAGAGAATACCAATCTACAATCAGTAATTTTACTGTCAGAACCTACAGAATTCACCAACAGGTACTGTGCAGACACTAAAATTAGAAAAAAAATTATGGCCTTTGAAATGACACATCAGACCCATAGATTACTCATGGCTGTTTTATACAATACTTACTTGCAGTTTTCTTCAGGGTAATAGAACTGCTGACTCCATATGGGGGTAGTGATTTATTCTTATTCAGACATCCCTAATGTTGACTAAATATTATTTTAGTATATGAATTCCTTTTTAAATCCACAAACTAAAATAATTTAGAATGATTGGAATTCTAAGTTCAGGGAAATTATTGCTGCTGTACATATAGATAAGCTGCAGAGCCAGTGAATAATGCAAGGACTGAAATTAGGAGGTCTTGAAAGTCTTCACTGTGAACAGTTTGAATCTCTTTTCCATGGCAATTCACTATTCATGATGCTGAATATTATTACTTTTTTTTGGATGTGCAACCTTTAAAAAAAAAATATTAAAAAATGAAGTATGCTTTATACTTCTATCATTTTTACACTTATTTATTTGTTGCCTTTTGATGATTTAACTGTACTTAATTTTTAATATAATATAGGTATTTAATACATTAATAATACACATTGAAAATATGATGACATTCATTCTCTCTGGGTATTCTGTATGACATATTAATATTGCAACCTCTGTGTGACTTATCTTAACCCACTTTATGTCTGAAAGCAAACTGGGCTTTTAGAGAAGAGATCCATCTATCCAAACCATTGCACTGTTCCCTGTGGTGTCTCTGTGTTGGTTTAGGTGAGCAGAAATAAATATAAATGAAACAGTGGACAGTCATATGTTGATTGTCAAGTGGTTAAGTTCATGTTAAGTGACAGTTGATATTTATGTGTATTTCTGATTTTAGAATTTTTTTTAGCAATTATAGAAACAAGTGTAACAAGAAAGCTTCCTATGTTACAAAATTCTTGTAACAAAATAATTAATTTTGTTTCAATCAATTTATTAATAATGAAACTAAATGAAGATTCAGTGACTTTAGTAGACCTGTTTGAAATTCTGGGTGAAAGACTGAGTCTTTACATTTTATAAGTGGTGTTCTGTGAAAATATATACTATTTGAGACAGAGAACACGCTCTTACTCTTAGGACTGTGGGAATTAGGACTGACTTTTTTACAAGAAAATATTTGAACTTTCCTCCTTCATCTTGATAACTCTTACTGATCTAGATAGTTCCAGCAAATATTACGGACTTTGGCTCTCACAGTTTTCAGTGGTTTCATTTACAAAGAATGCTAACGACAGTGAAAAGCTACATACATGCTTTGAGGATTGTAGCCTCAGTGATTTCTATTTTCTTTTTTTCTATTACCCATTCTTGAATTAGGGGAATGCAGGATTTAAAGGGAGCAGCAAAAAAAATCAGTTGTGTTCTGAAGTGAATAGTAAGAGAGACCTTGGGACTGGCTAATCTGTGAGCTTCTAATTTACATAAAACATTTAAATCATAGGCATGCTATTCAAATAGAGAAAATTTTCAAAACTGTTGTAAATAAGAGCAAGACAGGAATTACTGCACCTTGAAGTGTTTCCAAGTGGTTTTCCTATTGCTATAGAAACGAAGTGATGATTTATTTGTTTCAGTTTGAGTCCAAGAAGACAGGAAATGCTATGTAGTTTCAAACAAAGCAGTGAAATAAAGAACCAATGATTATCTAATAATTTAGCTGTTTGACATGAGAATGCAATCTTTGCTAATTTTGGTGGTGTCTGGGAATTACAAATTCCTCTTGTTTTGTCTTTGTAAAAGGTCCTGCTAGATTGAAACTTAAAAAAAAAAGAAAAAGGTGAAGATATTCACACTCTGAGAATATGTTGTTTTTATTTCTTTTCGGTGGAATAATATCTGTGCACATAAAAACTCCATGATTCTTTCAAAAGTGATGGCGGGAGTAATTTAAAACTATTAGGTTTGTCCTTGAACAGCTCCTTCCATTCTTTTAGGTCACAGGTCTCTAGAATATTCGCAAAGCCTTCATTATTAGGCTATTTTCCAGAAAATTGGTTTAAGGGGACACCTGTTTAACTTCTACTGGACTATCTTTCCTTAAAGGAAATAAATGTTAACTGCTGAATATTTTCCTGCATGCATTGCTAGGTTCCAACTGGGAATCTGAAGAGCGCACACATTTTTTTACTGTTCAGCTACACTAGTACTCTGCCTAATTACTACAGCTGGCAAGCTCTACCAAGAAATGGTAAAGAGCCCTTCAGTACAAGAATGCAAAACCTACTTTCTGAGGCTGTATGTTCTGAATTAACTTGAGCATGTGTTTCAAATCTGTGTCAGTGACAAGTAGGGAAATATCCTGCAGACAATTCTATTCCTTGAAAAGATGATGATGAGGAGGAGGAGGATGATGATGATGATGATTGTTATCATTGTTATCATTATTATCTAGGACATTTCAGTAGATGTTGACCCAAGAGGTTAAGATCCTAAGAATAGTATACAAAAATAACTTCCACTTCAATTAAACTCTCCTACTGATTACCTGAAGTCATTATAAAGTTGTTTAATATTGCATTGAAGAGCAAAACTTTTCTTTTGACTATAATGTAAGTTACATAAGCTACAATTAGGATGTGACATTTTTGTAACTTTTCCAGCAGAAGTCTTTTCTTATGGCAGAAAAAGGTAGCAAAACCAATTTCCCTTGAGTGTAGAGGATAAATTAATGAGCATATGGTGCCTTTTGTTTCCTCAAAGCAGATGCAGTTTTACTTTCAGTTTTACAATTATCTTCACATCATTCTTGATTACTCATTTTACTTTTGCATGTTGGGAATAAAGAAAGCAAGGCCATGTTCATGATGTTGAAAGAGAGAAAAAAATATAGGCTATTTTGCATTAAAAAACCAAGAGAACATTGTCAAACTTGTGACTTGTATTGGAGCCTTGGAGATAGGAAAAACCCCAGAAATGTCTTTACACCAAAGTCTTAAGTAAGCATGGCCTCAGATGCTTATCCTTTCATTTTAGGAATATTACATAAAATGATTGAAATGAAAATTGTTATTGTTGCTTACATATTTTTTTTTTCAGTAAAACTTTTTTGGTCCTCCTTTCCCCTGCACCGGAAGGGTAGAATCATTCCCAGAAATAGATATTAAGAGCTTTAACTCAGAGAAGTTCCTAAAAACATATTTAACTTGCACTTTACTAAGACCTAAGCAATTTAAATAGATATTCTAGAATTTACATTAATTGAAAACAAGTTTGTACATATTTGGGTCAAATGAATAGCTTCTTTTACTTTAATAAAATCTATGTTGATAAAATAAAATTTTTGTGTTAAAGCTGGAATTGCCAGAGCATTCTATAAGTGCTCAGGGTAATATGTGAAGTTCTCAGAGAGCCAGTAAGTGAGTCAATATTTCCAGTCCTGAAAAAGTTGATGGAATTGAAATCAGAGATTGTTCACAAAGCAAATAAATCTGGGTAAGTTTGAGGTTGCTGATGAACTCTTCCAAAAGCAGGGGTTTTCTACTAAAATCAAAAGTTTAAACAGTATACCTGATAATGTGTTTGCCTCACAATGTGTTTGATGGATAAAAGGTGTGAAAATTAATGTTGTTTATTGTGCAAGTGTGGAAGGTTGTTAAATCTAGTGTGAGTGTCTAATTATATTTAAAAAGACAAGAAACTCAGCTATCCTAACACTAACCTGTAATGAAATACCAAACTAAAGATTAGGAAAATGTAGTGAACATAATAGTGTTATTTTAGCACATCCGATAAAGCCAAAACACTGCAAGTGTTGATAGGCCTTTCATGTCCTGTTAAACTGAAACTTATACCAAATTGAACTCACTTTTAATGATTTTCCTTTAAATTCTTCATGAGGCAGGGATTATTTGAACATCTTACTGGTTTTGTTGATCTGTTCTGTGCTGTCTGTACACTGCTGTTGTAGGTGTTGGTCCTAACAATTCAATGTCAAGTTTGTCTATAAATAGAAAACAGTTTTCTAAATGTTTTTTTCTTATTTTTTCCTTCTTTTTGATGAGAACTGAAACTTTATAATAGTTGGGGAGGGGTTGGGAATGTGTGATTTTCCTGTCAGCACAAGAATAGGCAGAACCCAACCAGCAAAAAATGTAATCTTTCAGTTTCATAAAAATGCTGTATTATGATATTTGGACTATTGAAGTGACTGGAATATCTGGGGGTGGGGGGGAGGAGGGTACTGTGAACAGTGTGAAATAGCTAAATATTTTGTTGGATAATTTTGCAGTTCTGCATCATAGCAAAATTCTCAAATTTCTAACGTATTGAAGTAAAAAGTGTTCTGGCAAAATTCCATTCCTTCATGTGCTTTTGAGTAAAGTGTTTTGACACTGCTTCAATTCCTCTTCTGGCCCATTTATCAAATGGTCAAGCTCTGCTGGGAACCTTACTGAAATAACCACCTGCTTTTATACACACTGTGCACTTTCAAAACTTATTGATATCTCTCACTTGTTTCATACTGTTTCTTCAATTCTATTTAAATATCAAGGCTCTTCTCCTCCCTTACTACTTCTTCCCATTATTTTCCTTCTCACTGCCTTGATTTTTGCCTCTCATTTATCTTGCCTCTCTTTTCTTTGGTAGACTGCTCAGTCCAAATCCACTAGAAAATATTCCCCTTCTTTTCTTATAATACTACAACATATCTGAATGTTCTTGGTTCATAACCAAAGCAAGTATTTGTGAGTATCTCTATTATGTGTAACTCCATGTAACTGTGACCCTTGATGGAAACATTAATAGAGAAGATGAATTACTTATGCAGTCAATATTAAAAGCTTGAGCATTGCAATTTCAGTGCGTATTCTCAGCAGAAATTAAATAAACTTGTCACACCATCAAGAAATGCTTGAGAATCAAGGAATAAAATACAGTCCTGATATCAGTATTATATTTCTTGTGAGGAAGCAACACATTGTTACACAAGGAATGCACACTCGGTAATTCGGCTGTCGGGTATAGGTTTGTGTTGAGTAACTAGGGAAGAACTGGGGAACATGGGATGGGCAAACTCTGTGTGACACTGTCCTAGGATCGTCATCAAAGCAGTTACAAAATCACTTATGGCCACTAGACTGAATCTGCTATGTTCTGTTTTTCTAGATAATTGTTTTGTAGGCAGAGTTGAGCTTTTCGGACTTGGTGCACTGAGGATAAATTACTTCAATAAAAATTCTAGTAAAACTACAGAAAGTTATGTTTTTGATAACTTTCATTATTTGAGTGGATGAGTGAATACATGCAATCTAGTAATCCCTGCTCTAATGAACAGCAATAAAACTTTAAGAACCTTCTTTTTGGTCCAGATGACTTAAATGATAAGAATTACATTTAACAGAACAGTAGAATTGTTCACAGCTGTTAATAGTTGCTATCTTGCATTCATTAATGTCACTGTAAAAGCCTTTTCCTTAGAGCTATTGGAAAGCATTTCTTTTGCTGTTTTACCTTTATCCCTAAGCATAGGTATTTTCTGTCTTAAGTAGAATCATGTATTGATTAAAATGTTTTCAATATTTGATTAATATAGATAGATCACTCCCTTATGATCACTTCCATATGTTATTTCTCTCACTATACCACACAAATTCAGAATAGTTTTCTCTCACAAAGCAAGATTACATTTAGTGCATTTCTGCCTCCCTACCTCCCTTTTGCTCCTTTCTTGAGGAAGGGGACAGCAGTACATGGCCCTGTGGTCAGCCCATAAATAATGTACTGAAGTTTAGAAGCCTCAAGGTCTCCCCTTTGACCAGAAGTTCTGGCACCTGAATATAAATAAGTTGATATAAGAAGGTAGACATGTCATAGTGGTAACATTTGGTGACTGTTGACATTTTCTTTCAGAAGAACGTCATACTTAGCTTCACTATAGATTATAGTGGAAATATTTATATATAGGAGAAGAAAATAAAAACCAACTCAAACAGTAAAATATCAACACATAAATGCAAGATTTATTTGCTGAAACAAGTACCTGAATACTGGTGGTGCATTTTGCTGTGGCAGTATCCTTCAAAGATGATTGAATACTTAACCTTTCTAGGATGCTACCTGTTGGAAGCAAGTAAAGCAATACATTTTTAAGGGTAAGTGATAATGAATAGCTATTGTTATGTAAGAGCTATGATGCAAAGTACATGAAACTAGTCAAATCACATTTCTTCTCTGTGATGCCAATTTACCAGCTCTGACGACATTTTACAGAAGACTGACAAAATCAAGTGTTGCTGTGTCTAATAGGTTGAACCTGCATGATTGACAGATTTCTGAACCAATTGCTTTTGCAGTTTTTGCATATATAAAACCCAGGCAGAGTGGGCATACTCTCTGTCTTTTGGGCTGAAGGGCCAAGGGGCGGTCGAGGGTGGGGGGCCCTGAGGCCCAAGCCTGGGTCTGGGCCAGGCCCTTCTCCTCGCCCCCTCAGCACGGCAGCGTGGCTCTCTCTTCCCAGGGGCGAGCTGTCCCTGCTCCGCAGGCAGCCTGGGGCTGAGGCCATGTGGCTAAAATGGGGTCTGGGACCGGCAGGGCCAGCG
>VYXC01010352.1:0-16536 GCA_013397175.1 Platysteira castanea | reverse complement strand
GCCAGTCCAGAGCGGCGGCCGTAGCGGGGAGGTGGCCGGACTGCCGGTAGGCACCGTCAGCAGCAGCGTTGGCTGCTTGGCTCCGCTCGTCGCTTTGCCATACTGATCAGAGCCCCTGCCCAATAAAAAAAAATATTTTAAAAAACCCTCAAAACATTAACCTGGCTAGCCCGCCCTGTCTCCCTACACGGAGGCAAAATAAAGCCCACCTTCTCGGTGCCCTATCACTGTCCCCGGGAACGCCGCCACTCCTCTTCATCAGATGATGAGCGGGAGATAGAAAACACCTATCAAGGCACCAAAACTCCCCCCCTCCCAGTATTGCACGACACACGCAGTGCAGGTAAATCATAATTTCAAATGACTATCAACACAGCGTTAGCAGTTTTGTATAAGGAATTCACTGATATCAGTGCCGGTTTAAGGAAGAAGAGGCAGAAAATGAAACAAGTTTCTAGGCTCTGGGCAAGCCATTCACTCCTCCAGCCGATCTGATCTGAAAGTCAAAACTACTCTCCTGTGTTTGTACTGATTTCTCCCATTTGGCAAGAGTAGCTGTATTAAAGGGTTCTCGGATATCTGACTGTAGAAAGTTGGCTTTGTTACCAAGGCAGAAAAGGGTAGATGTGAGCAATTTTCTAAAGATATCTGCTCTATATCTTTCCCTGCACTCTTTTTCCCTTTAGAAACACCTCGGTTTATATTGATTTGAGAACTTTTAGCTCTAGGGGAATTTTTACTGGTGAGGCTGTAGAATTAAATGCAGTCAATGTTTTGAAAATGAATGGTAGTCTTTAACAGGATCTAATTTTTTCGTGTTTGTTTGTCTGTTTTGTTATGTTCCAGAGCATCTCTTTAGAACTTGACACAGTCACTTAGAGCAAAACAGTTGCAAGCTAGCAGCTACACACATGCACACACACACATATCCACATACACAATCGTGCTCTTTCTCTATTCAAACATCTTGACTACACTTAAATGGCCAAGCCAGGGAATGGAAACACGAGTGTATTTCTGATTGAGAGACTGATACAGGCCTTTACAAATCCTCTCAACAGTTTTGTGTAGCCAGGGCTTGCCCTGAATTTTGTTATTTTAGTCTGAGATTGCATTTTAATTCTTACAGAATTCTGTTGGTCTGGCTTGTCCCCAGGGGCTGTTTTGGCAGGAGAATCCATGGGTGCTGTGCGTGGCTGGGCTGTGACAGGGGCTGTGAAGGGCCATGGACAGGATGGTTGGACTTATATACGCACATTTTTTAGTATTGTCCCTGCCCCAATGCCTCCCTCAACATATTCTTCACACATGCTCACACTCCTTGACACCTGCCCACGACTACAACACAGCACATGGAAAAAAACCATGTGCGGATGTCATGCAGTCACCCTAGGCAGGGACAGGCTGTCTGGCAGACTCCCAAACCCCTGGCCCTCCCCAAATCCCCTCTGAAGCTCATCTGTCGGCACCTCTGCCCATTAACCACCCCTGCCAACCCATTTCCTGCCCACTACAAACGTTGAGCACAACCCCATTGCTGCATCCACCCGGGCACATACGAGAGAGCCATCCTGCCTCCCTCTCTTGTGGTGTACCCTCTCCCCACACCTTCTGTGATCCGACACATCCCCAAACTTCTCCAAAGGCACCATGCGGCTCTTTGCCTAGTTCCTGGACTCTAAAAAGATCTGGCATTTTCATGGGCAAGGTGTTGGTTCTGTGCTGCTGGTTTTGAACCTGAAGCATTGAATGAGAAGGAAAAGAAGGAAATCACAAAAAAGTTTAAGAAAGTCTCCTTCCAGCAATCACTGTGTTGACGAGAGGTCACACTACAAGTTTTATGATAACAAATTGAAAGGGATTCTTTTTGTTGTTGTTATTATTGTTGTTGTTGTTGACTGGTTGATCAATTTTGACTAACTACACAAAATGGTTATATCTCCCAAAACCAGGACCCAGAACACTCACTTCCTCAGAAGTTAGCTGGAGGAAAGCACCTTAGAAAAACACAACCATTTGGTGTTTCGAAAGAAATGTGTGCTTTCCTTCTCTAGGAATATGTAGCCATTGCTCTTCATTAGATGAAGCATTTCTAATTTGTTCTCTCTGTCAAAATGGGACTATGAGAAGTTTTGGTGTAAATTCATTATCTCTGGCAATGCATAAACATATAGTAGGAATGGGAAAAGACTGTGGCAATGGATGAGCGAAAGGGCTTCAGTTCATCAGCAACAAAAGCGTTGGGGAAATTGGTTGAATTTCAGAGCACGTCCTCCTCAGCAGAGAGGGCTGGACTAGACCTTGGCCAATCTGTCTCCCCTCTGCCAAAAAAACCCCCTTGTAGTGCCTCACATGCAACACTTCGCTTTCTACTCTGGGGCTTAGGAAGCAATATGGAAAAAAAAAAGAGAAAAACACCCCAAAACCACACCCTTTTGCCTTCCCTCCATTTTTCTTTATGGAAGCTTTCTAATTATTTTAGAACCAATTGTGCAAGAATTACACCATGGAAATAAGTGGCACTTTTAAATAGAGATCACAAGGAGAAAGATCTGAATTTCTGGAGATATGAAAGAACCTGCTTTTTGTGCTTTAAAGGGGTCTTCACCATGGTGGGAATTTTTGTTTTCTACTAGAAATTCATTTAGATCTGGGGTCAAATCTTTATTTTATAAAGAACAAATGTGAGTATTGTGAGGGGGATTTACAGAACCTGAATTCATTATAGAAGGGAGAAAGGTCAACCTCATTGCACTTCCACTTTTCCAATTAAGGGAGTGGGTATATGGGAACCTGAGCTCAGTTAGCAGCTCTGTGACAGGTTCAGGGGTAGGGGCTGCCTCACCCAGCATCAGACAAAACAGGTGATCTTGAGTAGGGCTCTAGGAACTTCCACTGGCGACCGCGAGGGAAATTTGATTAACAAGGCATGGTTTTATGAGTTAACATGGTGGCTTATATTGGTTAGCTGATTTTGTATGTCTTATGCTAAACTTGATGGTCATGTGTGTGATTAGATGTGGGAACTCAATTATCAAGCATATTGCCAGTAAAAGCAGAGTTATAATGTTTAAGTATGCGGAGAAGAAGCTTTTTAGCAGTACCTGGGTACCTTTTTAAGGTGTATAGACATAGGAACAATTGTTCACTGGGTTTTAAATTAGAATAATGGAACTAATTTCTGTTGACTCTAAATTTTCAAACTGTTTTCTAAAAAATGAAATTGAAAAAATTAAAAAGGTGAACTCATTTTTGAGATCGTCAAAGTGATGGACATTATTCACTGTAGTTAATAAATCCACGTGCCTCTGTGCTTTGTGGGCCACTTAATTGCAAGCAGGCATTACTTACTGGGTTGTCCAAAATGTAGCTTGATTAAAATATCTATCCCTTTGAGCAGGGGTGATTTAATAAATGTTTCATGAGGTTATAATTATTCTCATCTTGTCCGGGGTGGCAGGGACAGGTGCGATGTGTCCAGCATAGCTCAGCCTGACTAAAACGTACACCTTTTTGAGGGGAGAAGGTGGCTGCGGCGGTGGCCTGCGCCATGGTGCTGCTCTAGGTGCCGCTGCCCCGAGAGTCCGGGAATGGCTACTGGGGCACGGCACAGTCCTGGCTGCAGCTGCCTCCAGCCTTGGTGTGGGCCCTCTGGTACGCCGGTAGGCAGAGAGCATAACTGAAGAAAGGGATTTATACAGTGGTGCTCCTCCATCTCACTCCCCCACCAAAACACCCACCCACCAATTAGCATACCTCTCCAAGAACAATTCTAGCCTAGGATTCATGAAATGGGGAAAAAAACTTACCATAAAATAGAAGAACTCAGTTATTTTGTAATAAATAATATGCTTTAAAACTAGAGCTGATGTAATCAATATGATGCAAAAACAATGTTATAATTATTTACACATACAACTCTTGATATACTAACAGTTTTGTAAATATAGATCATGCCTTTCTAATGATCCTGATTTCAGGACATCGATGATGTGAAAGACATGGAAATTCTATTAAGAACATACTGGCTTAAATGTTTCACGTTTGAACTGAAGGGTAGATGGGGCCTCCATCTCCCTTTTTCATGAGACCAAAGTATTAAAGTAATTGGCAGCTTACAGTATGCAAATATTATATATGCCTGTACCTTTCAGCATCTGTATTCAGCAGTCCCAAATATTCTTAAATTGCTTCCTTTTTCATGATAGGTGTCCACAAATAATTATGGAATTGGATTTTTTTGTTATTAATTATGTCCTACAAATGTTAATTACCATATTTAATGCTGCAGATACTGGAGTACATTACTCATATCTTTTGTATGTCATATTAGATCATCTGCAGGAAATGTGGCTAGCTATTTCCCTGCTTAATCTAGAGTCAAGAGTCTTAGTAATTTATTCAATAATCTCCAAATGTTGATATACACACCATCTCCTGAACACTCATGCATTTATATATTTACATATATTTCATGAACAAAAACAGTGAAATCATTTAAATTATGATCCTTTGCCTTTTTCATAGCTATTTTTCAGATTTAATCAATGCAGAAAGACCACAGGAAATTATAATCAGGACAAGGAATGGTATTTTTGGTTTTTTGTTTAATAATAAAAGTCAGGTGATAGAATATGTTCTTTAACAGTGCATAGTGTATTCATGTGAAATTACTGAGTGTGGTTTTTTCTTTTCCAAAATTTTGCATTCTTGACAGTCTGCCTAATCTTATTTTGTACTATGGATATCCCTTTGCATACCATATGTTCAACATAACAGAAATGTAATCTGCAGCTGCCTGTAAAATTCAACTGTGGTCACAGAAGAAATTATAGGACACTTATTAGAAGGCAAGCCAGTCAAGTGACTTACCTGGCTGAAAGGAAAGGGATATTATGCAGGAAATTCTTGTCTGTATTGTATTGGTGTGATGTTTTAAATTTATGTGAGTCCTATTCTAACTTAGTAGGAAAAGAGTATTCATATAATGTTATACAGTTATGTACTTCATAGTTTAAGTAGGGTTCCTATGAATATTGCATACAGAAGATGGGGATATCATCATTGGAACAAGTCTCTGTAATAATTACAGAACCATAACTATTTGTCTTTAAAATAAATAGAGATTTTTCTTAAAAAATACATGGAGCATGTTTCTTCTTTACATCACAGCCATCCGGAGACCTATAAAAAAATTGGAAAACAAGCATGGCAATCACATACCAATTTAAAGGCCAAAAATGGGCATTTATTAGGAAGGCAGGAGGAAAAAATAAATGTTTGGATTCCATATCTTCCAATATGCAGATTACTCTAAAGTGATTCTGGAAAAAATAGAAATTTCTGTATAGTTATTTTTTTATATTCACAATAAGCAAATATTTTTTCGTGCAGTCTTACTGGGCACCCTTTGATTTCAAGGCCCTTCTAGATGATCAAAAGTTAGAAAATTTAATTGGCAATATGGCTAACAAACAGGTTATAATTTTCATGTTGGCTCTTTTGACTTTCTGAGGTTCTAATGATTATTCAACAAAATGTGTATTGTAGTTACTTCTTAAGTCAGTATGTGAGTAAGGTGGTCTTGAGAACAGAGCTTGATGTTTTAAAGGTGTATTTTGCATCTTTGAAACATAGCAGTGCCTTGCATTTAACTGCAAATCCTGTGACTTGGTAACATGCTTTAATGTATGCATTAATGTGCACACGTGTCTGTGTTAATATGTATTATATACAGAAATATCTGTATAAGCATAGACATACGCATACATACACAAGGAATACCTGAATTTTCATGCCTCTGACAATGCAATGCATAAATTCACAATTCTATTGGATGTAACACATGCCTAACCACTAATACTGCTGCATTTAGCTATTGCAAGAAAAAACATCTTTCTAACTTCCAATTTAGAGAAGCTCATTAGAATTTTACATATCAAAATGATCATGTGCCTTTAATATATCAGATGTCTAATTGTCAAGCACAGTAATGAATAGTATAGTGTTATAAAAATTCTAACCATTTTATGCCAAACTGTGTAATCTGAAAAGAGCACTGGCATAATTAGCTCATACATCTCATATATACCAAGCACTGGTGGCAAATTGTAGTGTTTCCTTATACCAAAGTATCTAACACACATTTTAAAAAAGATGCTTAATTTCCGAGGCTGATAATCTGAAAGTACAAATGAATGGTCTCATTAGTAATATCACTACTGAATTCAGGATTTGGCACATTAGTAATATTTATGTGTTACTTCTTCTTTGTAGCAGTATTAATTTTGAGCCTTGTCTGATAAATTATATTATTTTCCATTTTTCATGCTTTTGTAATAATAATCTATGATAAAAAATGGACTGGTTTATATAGATGTAATTTTACAGTGTAACCACATATTATATATATATGTATTTAAATGCAAATACCTGTACACATGTACTTAGTCCTTCACATGTATACACGGTTCCCCTGTGTACATACAAGCACACATATGCTTTATTATGTGAGCAGGCTATACAGTCATTACAGAACAAGAATTTCAGTTCAACTTCATGCATTTAAATATTTCCCCTTAAAAACAGTAATAATGCAAGCAGGTTAATTTACAAAGAAATCTATTTAAATGCAGTGAGACATATTCCCTATAACTCTACAGGAACATAAAGCATGATGCATTATGTTTTATTTTACACCTTAAAAGAATAGTAGCATCATGAATTTCATGCAAGAATTCCTTTAGAAGTGTAGAGCAGTTCATATTCTCTGTGCTTAATTCTTCAATATGCATCATATACTGACCATGCTATGTATGAGCTTTTGAAATACATTTATTAATTTCAACAGTAAATATTGTAGATATCAGTCCGGAGTTTCATTGTATCATGTATAGTTGAGAGATCTTTATTTTTTGCACTTTGGACATAGAAAAATTCTATACAAATTATAATGTTAAATAATTCAAAGTATAATGTGGAAGAGAGGTGAATTGAGAGACTTAAATCTTAAAATGGTACATAATTCATTCTAACAGTTTAGAAAGACTTGCCTTCATCAATTTCTTGAGTAATATAAGCAGCATTCCAAATAAACACATAGAGGAAAATGTGTTGCACAGTCATCCTGGTGTAAATACCTGCAAATCACTATAGACACAAAGCATAACTGAGCTGTGAAGCCATTAAAAACACATCACAGCAGGGCAAATTGTCAAAGTAGTTATACATCGACTACTGTGTAATGCAGATCTGATCCCCAGTCTCAGAAAGGAAGGCCTCACTTTAAGATATAGCGAAGTGTCTCACATCTCTCTGCACGAGTAGAGGCTGCCAAAAGAGAAATGCAGGCAAAGACGTTCCACAGATCTGAAGTACTTTTATCTATCCTTAGAGAGAGAATTCTTCCAGTCTTCGGATATTAGAGCGATCTATGCTAGCAAGAAGGAAGGTAAAGGCAGCAGGTGGATTTTCCTGCAGTCAGGAGCAACAGAGGGCTTAGTCCCAGGCTGCTGCTGCTGCTGGTGTGGCTGGCAGGGGCAGATCGCTGATCACTCATGCATATCAATAACTATGCATTCTTGTAATTTCTCATGACATCATTACTTCTGTCTCCTGCGGTCCAGGACCTCTGATCTTGCTGGGCTGGTCCACATTTTGGCACTAAAGGTCCTCTAATGATGCCACTTTTCTCCTTCTTTCAGACCAGGGGCAGCAGCAAGCCAGCAAGACTGCTTCTTCCCAGTTCTAGGAGTCCTGAGAAAGCAAGGATCTCCCCCTCGCAAAACACACACATGCAAGATATTTAGTCAAGTTGCCACCATTTGGTAAAAATCTTTATAGCATGCATATTGTAAAGGGATCAGGAGCTGGATCCTCAAATCATCTTGTCACTTTTTACTGAAATGTGATTTTTTTTTTTCTTCCTTACACTGCGCTGGAAATTGCCAATGGTTTTACATCTTTATAGAGTCTAAAGAGTCTTTTGTGAGGCTGAAGCAATTTATAATGCAAATAGAAGCCTGTTAAGGGATGAATGCTTTTTCAGTCTTATTACATCTTGATACACCTTAATAGCTGTTTTTTTTCTGATATTAACAGATGAATTGTTGGCTATCCCTACTGGAAATTACAGACTGAAAGAAAAAGTTTGAAATAAACTTTGAAGACAACAGATCTTTTTTGGATGTTATTAGCTGAGCATGCGCACATGCACAAACACACATCAGGTCACGGTTGCATAAAAGGATGACTATTTTAAAGCAGCACTGGTACTCTTGGAGGAAACTGCACGTCTATCAAAAAAAATTTGGATTCTAGCAAGGAAAGCTAGAGGGAAGTGAGTTGTTATCTTTGGTTATCTAGCTGTATGAGTGTTTTGGTCTTCATAAAGCTAGATAACCGAAAGTAAAAACTCCTTCAAGATCATCGTACATCGTGTGAAAATGAAAGACTACTGCAAGAGAGTAAAAAAACTCCAAATAAACAAACAAACAAAAAAAAACCACAACCAAGAAAGGTCAGCAATTCTTATTGAATCAAAATTTTTATAGCTAAAAGTGGGAGTGGAGGGAATTAAATAGCATACTTAGTCCAAAATATGAAATTGTCAGATGCTAAATGCTGCAACAAGAAAATTGTACCAATGGTAAACATTGCATGTGCAGCTATTGCTGTTAAATAAATAAATAAATAGAAACCTAGACCAGTTAATGTTTAACTGAACTGAGATTTTTTGTTTTTAGACAGTTATTTGGAAATGCTGTTTCCTTTTGCAAAATTATTCATTGCAATGAAATGGCTTTGAAAATAAAGCTGGTAGTTGGTTAGGATGATGATGATGGTTGCTGTTGGTGGTGATGATACAGTGTGGACTGAACTGGAAAAAAATCAGTCTGCATTCATCTTAGACAAAGCACTGAGGGATTTATTTCAAATAACATGAAATCAGGCTTTCAAAAGTTTACATTGAAGTGTAGGCAAGCTTAACAATTTATAGCTACTGAGAACTTGGTGCAACTGCACAAGGATAAAAAAAGTGATGGCTGTTTTTTATTCTTCTGTTAAAAATGCAAGCACAGATGCTTCTCTGTTCTGAGAAGGTTTCCTTGAGGAGGCTATTGAAGCAGAAGGACATAATGGAGATGAGATCGCCTCCTCCCTTGTCAGTCTTAAAAATGTTGTGTCTTACTCTGTGCCTAGCATTGGAAATGAAAGTGACATTTACTCAAAAAATCCACGTGTATGCCTCCTCTCTTTTTGCTTAAGGATGATCAGATCTATGTAGGAAACAGTTCTGGCATCCCAAACTGAAATAATTAGGACGTATACAGACCTGACAGAAATGGAAAGGGGGTGGGGAAGCTGACGGCCTGTCTTGCCTAATTGATTCCATTAAATGACCTGCAGGAGATGTGAACGGCTGGGCACTCCCATTCCCACGCTCAGGGCAAGTGGCAATTCCATGCCTCGGCAGCCCGTGACAGACAGCTCTGCTGGGGGCTGCAGAATGAAAAAACCCTCAAGTGCACTATACCATACTCATCTCCATTGCCTCCATAAGTGAAGGTATTTCCCACCCACAGCCATCTGCAGGCTCCCAAGTGAGAACACCAACTGCTCTGTGGCTGCACACTGTTAATTCTGGAACCTCAGTACAAGTTCCTTGGGAGCAAGTTGCACTTTTCTTCTGTGGCCCAAGTATTGTAGATGATTTAGGAGAGGCAAGGCAGAGGCAAGGCAACCCGGGAGGTGCAGCTATGGAGACTGTGTCTCTCTTCCCTGATGGAAAAAAATAGCAGACATAATGTGTTGACCTTGCAAACATTTGATTGGTTTTAAAAAACACTTGTTTGGGTGCTATTCATATTTATCATTATTGCAGTTTAGGCATCTTTTACAGTGAAATTGAGCTGGTTTAATTTTTAAGGGCAACATTTTCCTTTGAATTCATCCTACACATTTTTCCAGAGGCAGACTAGTGTCTAATAGTATCTTAAAAACTGAACATCTCTAAGGTAGATTAAAATAAGATCAGAGATAAGGAAACAATTTCCAGTGTTCTTCATAAATTAAAGGGTTGACTTTGTACAGGTTGTTTGTTTGTGGGTTTGGTGTTTTGATGGTTTTTTTTGGTTTTGTTTTTTTTTTTCAATTTTTACTTATGAATAGGATGACACATAAAATACTGTTCGGGTGTTTATAATGGAAATACTTACCTTTACATCACATACTCTGAGAGAAAGGAAGCAGAGAACCATTAAACAGGTCCTGGAAACAAGACACGCACTGTTGATTTAAAATAAATAATTAGCCTCCAAAGTCATCTCATCTTCCCTGTAGTTCCAAATATATTCTATAGGATTTTTAAGGCTTACTCGGTGGCTTTTTTACTGAGATTCAGCTAGTATCCCAGCCAATCTGTATTTACATGAATTCCCACTTTAGCTGCTGTACACATGCCAAAGTTTTACTACTGTAGTGACCGATGAGAGGCCCCTTGTTTATTTACATTTCAAGCACTGTTTGTGGAATCAGTCTTTCATTTTGAGTGCCTGTATGCCTTTCATTTATTTCTATCCAGGGGTGCTATTTACTTAGAGTGATTGTCTACAACAATTAATATTTACATTACAAAGTCTGTGGTTTTCTTTCTGAAAGACCTTCAGTTAAGGCAATAAACTGTTTTCTGGAGAAACCTATTGTTTACTCAGGCATCCAGTGGAGTCAATTAACTTAAGCTTTTGCTTGCATCTTGGTATTTTTAGCAAATTTCTTATAAAAACACCCAGGAAAAACACAAATATTATAATCGTGTTGCCCACTGTAATATTAAATTGATTTGTTCCATACTGAAGTTACATGACTATAAATTAATAAAACACTACTACTACTACTACTACTACTATTACTAATTATATTATTGTTATTGTTGTTATTGTTTTTCCTTCATTGCTTAGAAGCAAAATGCCCCATCTGCAAATCCGACTTGGGAAAAGAGAGCATCTTAAAATGTAGCATGATCTCCAAGTTTATGCTTGCCTCATGTAGCAAATAATATTATGCAAAATTATCTACCTGTAAATTACTGTTTCCTTAAAACTTGTAAAAAACCCCAAACAATATACATCTTTAAATAAAAAGAAGTGTAAATATCAGTTGAGCAGTCCTTTGATGGCTAGTTTTAGCACTAGGAAAAACCAGATCAAATTTATTTCGTATGCCACTGTCATACAACAGTTGGAGTGAAATTGCAGGTTGTGTGAGTATGCATGTTAACTAGCAGGAATCCAGGCTTATTCTCTGTGAAAAGGGAGCAGCAGTTGCTGTGCAAGACCAATGTTAAAAAGGCAGCTGAATTTAACACCATCTGGAAGAAAAGATCCCTTCACGACTTTCTCACACCGTTAGACAAAACTAGTGTCTCTTGTTCTGAGCCCTTGTCTATGCAACCATACAATACTGAGTCATTATACTTTTGCTGAGAGAAAATTTGAGAACACAATATGGGTAACCAGTGAATGACCAAGTTTCATTGTGCCTGCTTAAGTCAATTGAAATCCAGGTCTAGAGCTATGAATGGCAGTATTGTTTTCCTCACTGGGGCTGTACTAAATGTCAGCATAGTGTAAAGAAAAACTTGAAATCTGCAAATAACTTACCAGATTTCAATTAAAATATTTTCTCACACTAGAACTAATATCATTGCTGAGGTCTACAATGCCCAAAATACAAAAAGAATCAGAGAAAAATGAGTTCATTTACAAGTTATTTTATTCAGATAAACTTATTAATTTTCTTATGGGAACTTGAATTCAGCATATAGAGATGGCTTATTGTTTCCTGAGAAGTTCAAGTTATAAACCAGCTTTTAATGTAATTAAGAAAAACTGTGCCAGCAAGCTTGTATCTTGCAACTATTCCAACTCTAGTTTGGGACTGATAAAACATAAATAAGTATAAACCATATTACACAGGTTGCTTCTGAGTTGAGTCTAGGGAAAGATTTATGCTTGAATAATTAGAAGAAATAAGGCTGAAGTTGATAAACAAAGTAATAGGTAATATATTTATGTAGGTGTTAATGAAATATATTAATAGATCTCAATGTAGATCCAGGTACCAGAAGAAATGTTTTCAGTTCTCTCAGTTTTTATTACCTTTTTTTTCTCCGCTTGATAATAGTTTCTATTATAAATGCTATTCAGTTCAGTCCTCTGTTTAGGATTCATATATCAACTGGCACAATGCAGACTAAGAAAAAGAAACAGTTCAAACACATTACAAGGAGTTAGTTACATATTTTATTAGAACATCTGTGTTTTTAATCTAATTGCCCGTGATTTTGTTAGTTTCATTAAATGTCATACAGTTCTTAGCATAAAACTGCAAAGCAATGAGTAACTACACTTTTCATGAATAATACATCTGTGCCAACCACATTAACTAGTAAATTTCTAAGCAGGAACAATATCTGCAGCATTTGTCATTTGTAGTTCTATTGTGTAATACTGACAGAGACCACTCAGAGTGGCTTGTGAAAAATTGTTAGAAAAGTATTTTCTTAAAATCTTTTGTTAAGAACAATAATACAAATTAGGATAATCCAGAATTGAAGTATAAAGAGCAGAATGACACTAGCACATGTTTATATACCATTCATAGCAGGTAGAAAAAAAAGGCAAAACTCTGTAAGCCATAGAGCTAGTGGGGCTGTTGCATTGACAGTAACAAAAACTGAATATTGTACAAAATGTGGCAGTGAGGGAAACTATATTTGCCAGTCCAGAAATTGGTTGTATGAATGGACATACTCATGAATGCATCTACGCCTTCCTAAAGTTGCCATTAATATGCATTAACATAGAAGAAATTCATTATTTGTTTCAACTGAAATGGAAATACTTCAATTTCAATATGTGAAATATTTCATTTTATAAAGAACTTGAGTGTGCTGTCTTTTAGGGCAGATTCGGCCTTTCCTGTGTGAATTAGAAGTTGTTTTCTCATTTCTGTTGACTAGCTCCAGAAGTGAGGGTGAAGTATCAGTCCCACAGAGACACAATGAAAAAGTCCATTTAGATTTTTAAAATGCACAAGTCTTTCATAGATTGCATGCTCTGGGATGAGCACAATAATTAGCTCTTGCCCCCTTCATTATTTTAATTTAGAGGGAAAAAAATGCCAGGCTTCTGACAATTAAATTTCCCCACTAAATGGTAAATGCATGAGATAAAAATTAATACATTTTTATGGACTTCTCTTGAGGGAATGGGAAAGGAGAAGGAGAAAGCAGCCCTTTGGATTTGTAGTTGTCTATTAACAATAACCTATTTTGTTATTCTTGAACCTGTTGCACATATTTAGCTATATACATATGTACATGTATATATAGACCGATAGATTTATAGTGTGTGGTGTAAAGCAGGTGTGAAGATTACCTGCAAGGTCCAGAGTCTAATCTGGATGAAATTGTTATTAGCTTTGCTGGGAGCAGGACTGAATCTCATACCAGAGTATTGTTGATTTATATATGATGCCTTAAGTTTTAATTTCTATATTTTTCAAATCCTGCACTGCCTAGTGTGTAACTCTGAAGTTTCTTGTAGCTTGTTAGCTGCTCTCTTAGGCCAGATAGACACAACAAAGCCTCTCTAAGCTTGCTGTTCAAGGACACTCAGGCTGTCCTAGGCCCAAAAGGTGTAAACTAGGACCATGAAAGAGGTGGAGAAATTGAAGAGTGCTAAAGTTTTAATTGGTGAATTTATGCTGATATGCAAATGGACCAAATCCAAATCAGTGTGAAGAACTCGTGACCTGTCGTCCATCTTGGGGTCCATTTTATGGAAGCAGCCTCTGGCTCCCCAGGGTGTACCTTGAAGGCCCTTCAAATAAATACCTACCTTTATTCCCTTACTCTTGTCTAGTCTCTGTTTCTAGGTGGCTGAGAGAAGGCATCATATACATACATATATTTGGAGAAAGGAAGGGGAGTGGGGTGTTCAGTCTGTCACTAAAGGTAATGTAATTCCCCCTAATTCAATACGATTAAGACTAAGCTATTAATGAGCCAAATTTTGCAGTCCTTGTTCTTAGAACTGCCATTGAAAGACTGGATTTGTGGTTGCCCACACCCATACATGTTGAAGACTGTGATTTGCTTTTGGATAAGATGGAAAATAGGTCAATGAAATAGCTATCATTAGTCTTCATAGATTTTGATCTTGATCTTGCGTCATATCTGACAGTGTTAATTGGGGAAATCTATTATTAAAGCATAGCTTGCCAAGGAAGGAGCTCTGGCTGTCTACAGTGAACAAACATATAGGCCAGGGGAGAAGAAAGATTCTTTAGGACCCCAGTGAAGGAAAGGCCCTGTGCTTTGGCCCTGTAAGGGTCCATGCATGAGGATTCCCTTCTAGAAAATGAGGAAGCTGCAGGCAGAGCTGACACGGGCCTGTGCCTACTACCCTCCCACCCGAGCTCACCCAGTGTGGGTCCAGGCCATCCTTGGCAAGCTTGAGGCTTGCTGGCTTCCCAGAGGACACATCACCCTTGAACAGCTTTTTCAACTGAATTCAGCTGAATTAAACCAAAGATGAGCAGAAACCTTGGTGTTGGAAACCGCTTGCTGCCCTGGTCTCAGCCTGAAGCAAGGGACATGCAGGAGGCACCCCTGCAAGACCCAACCCCCATGACCTCCCACTACTGAGGGCCGCTGCTATGCCAAGATGGCAGTGGAGCCATTCCCTACCAGTGGAGCTTTGAGTGCCTCCTGCAACTGGGGTGCTGATTAGCATTTCCTAGAAGACCAGCAGCTGCAGCATGGCTCTCCCAGGTGCTGCTGGGCCAGGTTAGTCGTGCTGGGGATCACCCTCCTTCCCACCCTCTTGGCTGCCTACCTGTCTTATATACAGTTACATGCATATATATTTAGCTTGTATACTTATATATATAGACACTTGTAATTAATAATTTAAGTTCTTCTATCTGTTGGGCTACAAAGTGTGCATTGTTAATTACAGCCATTAATTGTTGCTAGTGATTAATATTAATTAGCACTTCCTTTACTAAGAAGCAGTCATTTGTGTCCACAGGCTCACACAAACTATAGAAGCAGAGTCCCCTCCCAGCAGGTATTGCAAAGTAATTGAGTTATTATTATACCGGTTTGTCATTATCTCAAGGACTTTTATTTGCATGTGGAAAGCTCCTCCTGTGACTAAAGTGAAAACTCTCCAGGTGAGCAACTGTCCCTGGCTTGAGGGTTGCCTCGTGGCCCCTTGCCTGGCACACCCTGATGCCTGGCCATGAGGACTGCATGTTAAGGGAGACACTGGCAACCAATAATGGTTCTGGCATGCCTTTGGGCAAGTTTACATCATCACAACGTGGCAATAAGGGTGGTGGTGACAGTGGTACTGGAAGCTGCTCCCTGCCCCCCTTCCCTCCTTGCACCTCAGAAGGCTCTGCTCTCCCCTCTAGGTAGAAAGAAGTTGACAAGAGGCTGCTTACAAAAAAATTATGAGTCTTAAGTACTTACTAAAGCCAGTTAATAACATCATGCATGGACATTTAAATTTGTTGGAAGGATTACAGAGAAATCATGCTGTCTGCAGCTAATGATATCATCTTAACATTTCAATTTTTTAAGATGTAGGTAAATCCACCTCAGTATGGTGCACGACCACTTTCTTTTTTGCCTGCATGGAGGCCAAGGAACACGAGAAGGAAGGGCAAGTATGATACAAGGACACCTGGTCAGACAGGGACATTCCTCAGTTCCAGCTGCCTGCTATTGCCTTTTCTAGTTCAGTGTTCTATCAAGAGTCAGGGTAGAGCTGCATTTCTAAAATGCACCCTAATGACTAATGTTGCCTCCCCAGTATCAAGGACTTCCTAAGTTTTTTCTTTCATAGGTAAACAGCAGCGGTTCCAACAGATCTCAGAGTTGCTCTTTCCTAGGGCTCTGCCATAGGCTAATAATGAGGGCTAATTTTTCCGTGCTATATTTTTTTGCTTTAATTACCTCTGAAGCAATATTTGATACAATGCAAATGTTACTGGTTAGTTGCTGCATCAACAGTAGATTTACAGCATCTTCTAAGAAGCAGCATTTTGAAAATATTTGTTTGTACTGTTATTCAGTTTTAGGTTTTTTTTTAATCTGGGCTACACCTAAATAGCGGTATTTGTAAAATAACTTATAGTAGAATGGCAAACACACACATAATGTAGACATAATCACGGGATACATAGAGTTCAGGGCAAGATTGAGCTTTTTCCTCCAGGTGTAGGTGGCCTGATGTGAGAACATAATTTTCAGTTCCTTGATCTCTTACAAAAAAGCTGAGGTAACATTCCTAACATTGGAAGGTGACTGTGATACATGAAGGGATGAGACCCACCAGCAGAGATGCAAGCAAATCTAAGGTTTAATTCGGAAGCATCAGTATATATATTTCTACTCCTAAGAGCTTTTTTTTTGGTTACAACACACCAGCTTAATCACAGTTTCACAATAAATCAGTCCTCTTG
>VYXC01010351.1:0-25694 GCA_013397175.1 Platysteira castanea | reverse complement strand
GCGGGAACGGCGCTCGCAGGGCTGAGGGCAGCGGCGGGAACGGCGCTGAGGTGCTGAGCGGGGCAGCGCCCTGGGTCCTGGCTTTGCCCTTCGCTGCCCGCCCCGGCCACCGGCTCCTGGCTCGGCTCGGAGCGGGGGGGGGGGGGGGGGCTTTTGTTCGCCGTCACCTTGGCGGCTCTTCCGCCTCGCCCCGGGTGNCGGGGAAAAGCGCCCCCAAGCCCCGCGTTACTCGATGCTGCCTGTGGTGTTGGGCCTTGCTGTCGCCGCTTCCTGTCTCACCTCATGGATCGATCGCTGTGCAGGGGCCTCCAGAGGTAACGTGGGCTTCGGCGACCTCGTTCGTGCTGCTGAATCGCCTTTAGCTCCCTACCCTCGGCTCAGCGAGCCCCTCTGCTCTACCACAAGTTAGTACTGCCGTGGCATCTTGTCCCAGCTCTGCAGACCTCACCTTTCTGCGCTTCCCCTCTCCCCAGTCATAACCTGGGTGCTCTCTTTGCACACGGAGTGGTATGGCAGAAGTTGTTGTGAGCACCTTTTATTCTGCATAGCTGGATGCCTTGATTAGATCTTTTCTGAGCTGCTCTCATTTGTCACCTGAGTTGAGCTCATTGTGTTCTCAGGCTTCTGCCTCTCTTCACCTCGGAGGTCACTGCCGTTCCAGTGTGGGTGCCCAGGAGCATCTCCACGACAAATCTTTTAAATCCCTTGGGTAGCTGGGGGAGCCTGGATCTTGAACTTGGTGCCAGGTACCACTGCATGAAAGAACTATCACAGGAGAGAATGAGACGATATGAGCTTACTGTTTAATTTCAACCAGGAAGTCTTAGTCAGTCATATAGATTTTGTTATTGTCGCTTTCCATGCTGGTTTGAAAATTCCCAAGCCCTCTATATGTTCTAGACACTTCAGGTTCAGTGTACAAATGTTCTGCTTTCATACGGAAAGAAGTGTAAAGATGCCCAAGGTACTTTTGAACAGTTGAGAAACAGGGCAAGTTCTATCAATCCATACACAGGTTTCTGAATGGAATATGGCTGTGTTACTGTAGCACTGTGGTTTAGCATAGGGTTTGTCAACTTCGATTCTGAGCTGTGAAGTTGTGGTTGCTGACAGACTGGTGTTGCTTTACTTCTGGAGTTGATATATTGTTCAGGAAGCATTCTGTGTCCATTTTGATTGTGGGTGTGTGTACAGGGCCATACCTCCCCTAGGAAAGCTTGTCATTCCTAAGGATTCCTTCATCTTGTGAACCCGGGTTGCTTGGATGTCAGAAACATAATCTTGGTTTGCCATTGGAGGTGTTCTTGGAATAGCCTACTTGGCGGATGTGGGCTTGCTGTGTGAAATTATGATCGGCATCTGATGATTTTTTCATTAGGAGAGTAAAATCTTTTCTGGGAAAGCTAGCTTAAACTGAAGAGAAAACCAAATGTCCATCATTCACTTAAATGCTGATGTCCATATGAATGTTTTCCTTTATGGACCTGAGGTTTCCAGTTAAGCATCCATTCTCACGCTTAAGATTATTTCACAGCACTGAAAATACGGTGAGGAACCACTGTACCTTAAGGCACGGTGTTGGATTTGGGTCTTCTGCTGTAGTAGTTATGGCACAGGATGTCACTGCTTTTGAGAGCATTTAACAAATAAAAAAACTGCATGGCAACTCAAGTAACATGAAAATTAATGTGTCAGACTTATAGATATATCTGATGAGACACTAGGAGAAAGGCGCTGAACCTGGTCTTGGATAATGACACAGAGGTGGAATGACTTCCCCAGAGCAGGTTACTGTTGTTATTGCTCTTTGGGTGGGTGTTGGCCCTTTTGGACTGCACAGCTTAACTGCCCAGAGGATGGTCCCCTATGGCAACCATGTGCCTTAAGATACAGGGTGCTGCTAAACTCCTCCCAGAAACCGCTTGATTTGAATGAACTGTGTGCTGTGCCTTTGAGCTCAGCCCGTTCAGAATGTAGCGCATAGGTAAAGGAGATCATAGAGTAAAGGGATTCTGGTAGATTATACACGGTTGCTGGTCCTTGCTGCAGATGAAGGATGCTCTGAGTGCTGACCTTGCACAGCATGACAAAGAGAAGGTACTGTCAATACTGGAATGTTGATTGGGACTTTTGATTGCCCTTTCAGGATTTTTTTTCTTGCAGTCATTGCTACTTTTACTTTCCATGGGGTACCTTCCAGGCTTTGCAGGGCTGTGCTCCAGAGCCCTACCTTGGGCCAGCTGGGCTATCAGTTTGGATTTTTAGCTTTATTCACGATGCGTGGCAGTGGTGGCATCTCAGAGTCATGCTTACGGACTGCAGGAGCAAGTGCGCTCTGTCAGGCATTATTTTTTGCTTGTCTACAGTAAGAAACACAGTTTAAAAGTGATAATCTGGATTCAGGAGAAACCTGTCCAAGACTGTGAAAGCTGCTTTCCCCTTTCCTTCTGTTTTCTTTCAGCTCCAGTGGTGTGGGAAGTGGCACTGTGTCCCTTGTGGCTTTGCTTAGTGTGCCCGATGTGTGGGGAACATCTTCCCGATTTGCCAGAACATTCTTCTCAAATTTATTTTCCTTTTAAATGGTGTATTCAAATCTGATGAGTGACTTGGACAAGAGTTGCAAATTTGTGGATGCACCAACAAGCCATACTGTTGCAGATTTCCATAAAATGATAGCTTGATGTCTGTGTGCCTTTAGTTATGGGCAAATTGTTCTATGGATGAATTGTTCTGAGGATGAAATTTGCTTGTCAGTAAAACAAAATTTTATTTGCTTATAGTTTATTATTAAAACAACTGGTAAGGCCCACAGCTCCCTTGCAAAGCTTAGAAGTTTGTCATGATGGAGGTTATGGTCAAGTTCAGGTGATGCCTTCTTCAGCTGCTGTCAGAATTCAGTTCAGCCTTTTTTGTTTTGGTTTGGTTTTTTCCCTCAAGTTGAATTGATGAAACTTCCAGACAGCATCACTATTGTTGGTCTGTCTTGAAACAGGATGCAAGTGGCTTTGAAATACCTCTTTGGGCACAACCAAAGACTTTGTGCCAAAGTTTATTCTCTGGATACCTAAATTTGAGCACGTAGGCCACCATTATCAGTCATGGCCTCGGGCAACAGTGCTCTGCCACAGATGACAAGTCACATTTCTGCTTTCTTTTTCACAGAGCAAGTGAAATAATAAGAAGAATGCTTATAGATATTATAGGGAAAAAAAGGCTTTGCTAATGTCAGAGCTGCTTATCGAGCAAAGTGCATGCCAGAGAACATTTCACTGCTCAACACGTAGAGGTCTTCACTACTTCTTGAGGAACAAATTGCTGCTGCCCTCTTTTGCAAACTGATGAACGATGATTTGGGGTTTGGTATTTCATTGGTTTTTTTTCATTCAGTTGAAGAAGGGATGAACACAACTTAATAAAGTTTTGTGTATAAAGATGATTACAGGCTGAATGAATTTGCGTGCTCTTAACTTGAGTGTGGACTTGAGAAATGATAGTAGTTGATTCTCACGTATTTCAGCACAATTGTCTCTATGGGGGCTGTATCTCATCCCGTTAGCCCTCAGCAGTTTCACCTTGCTGCAAAGGCTGACTTCTTGCTTTATTTGTCATGGCCATTGGAAGGTGTTAGGTGAATTTCTGTACTATGCAGTTGCTCTTCAGAGGAAATTATCTTTTCTGCTTTTGTTCGTTTGCTTATTTTTGCCTGCAAATAACAAATAATTCCTTTCTGTGCCAGTTTTCTCATTGTTTTTGTTCTTTTGAAATAAAGAACAAAATCCTGCCTGTAGGCTGAAGTTACTGTTACAAACTTGAGTCACACCAGTTTAAGTTGCAAGAAGTATTGCACTGGAACATGTGCATGTTCTTCTTCAGTTTTGGGATCGGGTTCCTCACCTCTGAGTCTTGTCTTGGGACAAAAGAGATTGCATGTTGCATTTTGCCTTTCAGCTTGCAAGTATACTGCAAAATATTTTGTGTGGCTCCTGATTCTCCTTGGTTGAGGAAAGCACTGGAAATCCAGTGTGCCTTCCTGGTAACAGAGGAACCCGAAGTAGTGGATAAGGTGGAAATTAAATCTTGTCGATGAGTTGTTATGTCAGCTGGATGTAAGTTGGACTGCCTGTGGATGAGCAGCAGCTGCCTGGGTGTTCCTCTTACCCTGTCCACGTGGCTTACGGTTTTTGGCCATTGTGCATGGTGAAGGGATTTTTTTAACAGTACAGTTGCACCGTAAAGAAGCCAGAAGATAAGTGTATTTGATTTCTGGTGAGTGCCACCTCACTGCTTGGATCTCAGACTTACAGCAGTATTTTGTTTCTGGTTAGTGTGTATACGAGTGCTTCAAGCCGTAAGTTCTCATTAAGACCTTTCTCTGGCTGTTCAGGCTGATCTAAGAATGTGGCTCATTTCATTCAGCTGAGAAGAGCACTCAAATTCTTCTTTCTTAGTTTGTTATTCACTGACTCTTGAGTGTGTACTGATGGAAACTGGAAGTAGAGCTTTTATAGAGTGTTGATGTCCATGGGGCTTCCCCTGGTGCTTGGTAAGCTGTGGAGATACCATTCTTTGCAAATTTGGCCTGTTTAAATTGTTGATGCTCATGCCCTGACTTTTGGCTTAAATTTCACTGGTATCTTTGCCTCCAAACCCCTTGGGCCTGCTAAGGCTCGGGTCCTTGACTTTAGGGAGGTACTATACTAATTAGGACACATGGAGACTTTAATCTTTTGAAGACCTGATTTCATGGCACCCATGTTGCTAGCAAGGAGTACCTCTGGTTTTATTTTACTGCCTTTTAATGACCTGGGAGACCTGAATAGTTCATTAAGCCTCTCCTATCCCTATTGAGATCTTTGAAGAAATAATGAAAGGAAATAATACTGAGACAGGTGAAGAATTGTACTGAGACATCCTCTGAAATTATGTGATCGTGTGATGTAAATCAGTGGTGCTGTCACTTGAAATATGGAAGAGGTGCACGGTGCTCCTCTCTGTGAGGAAATAGGACAGCTTCCAATGAAGAAAAGATGTAGTGTGATACAGATCTCCTGTAGTGTAATGACTTGTCACAGATTATTATGTTTTGTACCCAGAGGCATTTTCAGTGTTCATTGATGTATGCCAGCAATTTGTTAACAAGTATACTTTGCTTATTGCTATGTTCATAAGAATGTGTAGTGGCTATCATCTGCTTTTTAACATGTTCTTTTAAAAAATCCTGATGAGGTTCTATCCTTGTATTCTCCCAAGTGCTCATGGGGAAGATCCTCTCACCAATTTTGTGTTCATCATCTGCTTGTGAGGCAAGGGAACAAAAAAAGGATAGCCTCACCTACAGAAACTGACAAGTCCTTCTTTTTTTAAGTAAAATTTCCTTGTGCATGCCATTGCATGCACAAGGATAAGTTGTGTTGGGAAGATCCTCAAATTGCTCATATTTTGTTTTCTTTCCTTTGCTCCAACTTTGAACGTGCACAGAGCTCAAACCTTTGATGTCCCTTAGTGTTTTGACATTTGGTTTTGTGTCTCATTAGCATAATTACTTCCTCTGGGGCTCCCTGTGAGACAAAACTAATGCTGTGTTCCAGAGTCTTGGTGGGTTATATCAAAGGGTTTGTTTAAAAACCCTGTATTATGATAGGGTTTTGGATAACCCTATCATAAGTTTGCCGATTTCTTATCTCCAGGTTCAAGACTTGTGTTTCAGGCTTTGCCTTCTACCTTGCCTGCACGTTTTTGAGACTGTTGTTTCAGGTGTGATTCCTGACTGACTGCATTTGGGAGCGTATCTTGGTATTGTCTTGTGGCTTGGATTGCTGGCTTGAGATAATTTTGGTTGTCCGTGAAGTGTAAACTATTTGACCCAGATATGTGGACTTTTTTCTTCAGAGTTTCATTATGATGCAACATCTGACATGTTCATGGCATTGTTCCTGTGTGTGTTCTTCCTTTATTACAGGCCCTTCTTAAGCTGGAGTTAATCTGCCAGTTGCACTTCTTATGCTTTATGTGCTCTCTGGCTGTAATTGCAAACAGCCAGCTTTTTTTTAGCCCTTGGTTTAGATTGATGGGTCAAGGTTATTTTAGTAAAAACCCAAAAATCTTACTCTAGGATTATCTCCCAAGTTGGAAACTTGGCTTTTTGACTTGGTCTTCTTTGCCTGTTCCCCTGCCTACACATTAATTTTTGGAGACAGAAAGTAGATGAAGCATCTGTGTGAGAACTGGAGGGAATTTTGTGATCTCAGACAGTGGTAGTCTTAGGAGAGCTGGCAAAAGCAAAATGTTGGGTGCTGGCAAGCCATCAAAAAGTCTTTTAGAGTAGTGAGGATTATTTTTTAACAGGATGATCTGCAGGAGCATAGCAGGTTGAACCAGGTGATCCCTGGAAGTCCTTTCCAACTTAGATGATTCTGTGACAAAAGTGATATGCGGTTACGTTGGATAACATGTACCTAAGACTTCTGTCATCTCTGAGGCACTAAGGTTTCCCTTCCCAGTCTTCATGGAATGTGAATCCAGCCCACATGGTTACTTCATATTGGTGCTCCCATTTTCATCTTACAGATGCGACAGTAACCTTTTTGAAGCAGAGGTACCGGCTGCCTTAAGAAAGTGTGTTCTGTTTGCTTTGCAGGGCTGTTGAACTGGGGTTTTTAAATATTCATTGGCCAAAGGGATAAATAAATGGTGCAAGAGATTTTTAACAGGGTTGGTTGTTTGTTTGTTTGTTTGTTTGTTTGTTTGTTTGTTTCAGTGTGTATTTTATGTTTTTCAAAGCACCTGTTCCGTAATGGACTTTGTATCCACTGTTCCCTTTTCATCAAAGTAATACATGAATTGACTGAAATTCTCTTATTTACTCAAAAGAGGTGGGAGAGGGTGTCCTGTATTGGTTGAGTATTGTCTAGTGAATTAAGTCCCTGTATGCATAATTGTTTCAGTTCTAATATCACAATGTTTATCCTTTTATGGGGAAGTTGTGATACATAAGCATGCCTTCAAACTAACATGAGTATTATCAATTACAGCGTTTGACACTGAGTACCAAAGAAATGGTGATGGAGAAGCCAAGTCCCCTGCTCGTAGGGCGGGAGTTCGTGAGACAGTACTACACCCTGCTAAACAAAGCTCCTGACTTCTTGCACAGGTAACGCTTGCAGTCATCAAGTAATAATGTTTTTGAAGGCAAGTGTGTCTTGTTTCTTGTAAATCAGACATTAGTTTCTGACTATGGGAGAAAATGGACCTGGCTAACTTCTGGGCTCTTGGAAAAACTGTTTAATCTTACTGCGAACTCCCTAGGCTCTAGAACCAAGTCAGATCATGTGGATCTATGGCATGTTATCAAGGTATTTCCTCTGTGGAAAAGTGTGGTGCTTCTAAGGTGATAAAATGATAATGTGGACAGATTGCAGAAATACCTGCTGATGTTGGGAAGGCTGGATAGGTACTCATGAGCAAGCCACCCTGGTGCAGGTGATACTCTGTGCTCAGGAATATTCTCTGTCCATTTGAAAGGTGGCACAAGTGTCACTAACAACAGCATCTGTGGAATTTCTCTTAAATACCTCTGCACAGAAGAGTCTGAGAGGTTTTGGTCTGGTTTTGTTTAATCTTACCCAGTTCTGGAGCTGTCTGTATGAAATGTTTTCTAGCCACTTGCAGCCTCTGCCACCGCTGCCCCTTTCTTCTGGTCAGGCTCAGATGTGGAGGACATTTGCCTTTCTGTTCTTTGACTGCACCTTGTTTGTGAGTGATGTTCTTCAGAGAGGGCACCTTATCTTCTCTCTTTCTCTTGCTGTTAGTCTGAACAGCAGCTTGCTCTCTGCCACAGAAAGATTCAGGTTTCCCTGGTTTCCTGGTGCTTGATGTGCTCTTTGCAGCAGTGAGGGAGTTTGGACAACAAGAGTTAGTTATTGTTTCATCCTGCTAAAAGCTTGAGAAGAGCACAGAGGATCCTGTCACTGGTCATTATCCAAAGCTTGCCCAGGCCTTAGGGGCAGCAGAGATCAGTTTGTCCTCTAAATGGGTCTTACTCGGTGTAGTTGGATGATTGTTGCATTTCTGTTGCATTTGTAAGGCTCTTCTGGCCCCTTAACTGAAAGTCTTTAATTCCATTTAATTGAGGACTCTGCCACCCAGAGACTTTGAGCGGTTCCTTAAAAGCAAGTGAAAACTCTTTGTGCCCTGTGAAGGCCCTTAGTAAGAACTGCTGACTTTCAGAGAGATTGCTTTGGAATTTAGAGAGAAATGTTTTAGAGAAAAGATGTTCTCTAACTGCTTGTGCACTGCTTTAGCTAAGTTTCTGTATTTCCTTGCTGATAGGAAGTGCTGGACCATGCTCAAAATCATGGTTATGTGGTTGGTACCAAAGAAAATAACCTGACACTTCCCAGACTTTTTTCTGGACATAGTCAAGGGAGTAAAAGTCTTGGGCTTGTATTTTCACAAAAGTAGAACTGAAAAGAGTTTCTGAGTTCAGTAGAATAAACCAAGAAATGGCAAATGTGGAAGTTCTAGGGTTTAATTCTGTATGCTGACCCTCTGCACTGGCTTGTTTAAGTAGAGAGAAATATTCAGCATTCTTGCCACTCTGTGCAACACCAAGTTCATAGAAGTACTTCATGACAAGTTTATTTCAGATATACCATACAAGGGTGGATAATAAAGGTACGTGTTGGCATCTGGACCTCATGGCAATCACCTCCAAGGCAAAGCTTGCTCCTCAATAAAAACACAGAGTGAGACGATGTTTTTTTTCTGATCTAATAATATAAATGTACTGAAAATCTAAAGCGTTTGTCACGTGCTTTATAAGCTGACAATAACAACCCAAATCAAAACAGACTATTCCAGGCTCAAAATGTGGAAATGGAATCAAAGTGCCAAAGGATCTCTGAAATGTAAGAAAGATATTGGAAGCTAGTGTACATATTTAAATATCAAAATCAGGAGCTCAGTGCTGGCCAAGGCTGTGAAGAGAACAGGGTTTAGAGGAATGGCAGGAGGCTGATGCCTCTCTCAGAGGCAGGGGATTTTGAAGGTGAGGAATCTTCCAGCCAAAATAGCCACCTTCCTTAAAGGAAGCAAGTGAAAGGTTGAGGTTGATTTTGGAGTTTGCTGCGCCAAACTCCTTGGGCAGATTGCAGTGCTGAATATTAAGTTTGTTCCTGTATTCTTGGAGCGTCTTGAATCTGGTGAAATTTCTGATGCATTGAGCTCTACAATTTTTGGCTAAAATACTTTTTGGGTTTGGTTCTATTTTTTTCACTTCTGTGACTTTTACATCTCTTTGCTTGCAGGTTTTATGGCAGGAATTCTTCTTATGTCCATGGAGGACTGGATGCCAGTGGGAAACCACAAGAAGCAGTGTACGGTCAAGCTGTGAGTATTAAAATTAGTCCTGTAATCCTCGTTAGTGTTTGGAATAAATCAAGGTTTCTCCTTTACCAGTGACTTAGACTTTCTTACCTGGTGAGTAACGGATTGTGATACTGCTTCCGTTCCGATACAGATAGGAACTTGGTAGCTTGAGGGTTTTTGTTTGCTTATTTCTGCTTTCATTGACAGTTGTGTTTGATTCTTCAGCTTGCATCTGGGCTGCAGAAAATACCTTTAGGATGGGAAACAAAATCGAGAGGACCTGATAGATTTGTGCTATAAATGTGTCTTACTTTAGTTAGAAGTAGTTCCTCAGGAAAGGACTGATCTTTGTGAGTTTCATGGAATTCTTGTGAGAGTGGGGTTTTGCTAAAGGGAAACATAACTATCTGAAGAAGTGAATGAAGTGAACTGAGGATTGCTTTGGTTTTACCGCATTATCAGAATTGTCTGTCACCTAAGGACATCTCTTCATATGACAGCCACATCTTTGAGCAGTGTGGCTTTTTGTCCAGGGCAGGTTTGGTTTCTTCTCCTTTCATCAGCGAAATCTCATTTGGAGCACAAAAATCTTGGCAGTGCACATGTTCCCCGCTCCTGTGATGTTTGGTACTTTAGCGATGTGTAAAGAGTTGGTTTGGGGTTTTTTTGTTGTTTTGGGGCTGGTGTTTTTGTTCTTGGGTATTTTTGGAGGTTTTCTTTGTTTTTATAACATAAGCTGAATCCTGTCCCTTTCACAGGCCCTTAAAAAAATTAAAGCCTTAAAATAGGTCATAGATTTTAAAACAGCTGGAAAAATTGGATAGCAACTTGTATGCTGTTTGACTACTCTGAGAAATACTTGAATCGTAGTGAAAAACTTCAGATTAAAAGTTAGGTGAGCTCAGGAAGACTGTTCTCAGTGCAAGACACTTCTTGGTTCCTGTATTTGTCTTTTTGAGCTGCAGGGGAATGCTCTTCTGGTGTTAGTTGAGACTCAGGTAGGTGAAAGGTGTAAAGCTCTGGACAGAACTCACTGCAGCTAAAATGTATCTGTCTCTTTCTAGGAGATACACAAGAAGGTGATGTCACTGCAGTTCAGTGAGTGCCACACCAAGATCCGTCACGTGGATGCTCATGCCACTCTGAGTGATGGGGTGGTTGTGCAGGTCATGGGAGAGCTGTCAAACAATGGGCAACCAATGAGGAAATTCATGCAGACTTTCGTGCTTGCTCCAGAAGTAAGTATGTGTAAGATTGTGTCAAACTTCAAATAATGATGGAAAAAACCTGACCTCACCTGTAGCTCCAATTTGTCATACTGGGACAAAAAACAGGATCTGGCTTTAAAACTTCATCTGGAGGCTATCATTAAATGTGTCACAGTGGGTGAGTGCATAGAAACTAGTGTATTGGACCCATCCTGAGCTTTTTTATTTCCTTGGACTTGAAGTGTTGGAGCATTAATACAAAGAAAATTGAAGCTTGCGTTTGGGAGCTGCCATTGGCACAAATAATTTTTTTTAAAAATAAGGTTCACCTCTCTAGATCAAATCTCAGCTGTAGCTGTCTACTTTCAAGTCTAATGGCAAATATTGTGAGTATGGGTTGCACAAGTTACTGCTCAAATTTAGCTCTTGGTGAGAGCAAAGCTGTGTACAGGTAAAAGGTGTCTTGTGTTCTTTCTACTTCTTTCCCCCCACTTCATCACAAACTATTGTGTGATTGGAGATTAATGTTTTAGATTTGTGTTGAATTTCTTCATTGTTTCCCTGCGCAGTACTGTAAGCATACAGCCACCCTGTGAAAGTTCAGGGCTTTCATTGTAAAGTTTTTGTAGGAGGGAAAATTGGAATTCCTCAATGAAACTGAGCGGCTGTATGCTTAGTTAAAACCCATGATTGCTGTGACTTAGCAAAATTAGAAGATTTTATTCTGCTTCAAACTTCCTTTTTCAGTTGGGCAGAAGCTGTTCAATTGCTTGCTTAGAGAAGAAGAAAATAACTCGGAAAATAACTTCAGTGACACAGTCCTATTGCAAAATGCCAGTGTGTACCCTGAAACACATCTGTAGTCCATCCTTTTGTTGCCTGCTGATATTCCATATGTGCTAAACACTGCATGTTCCTGTTTTACAGGGATCTGTTCCAAACAAGTTCTATGTCCATAATGATATCTTCAGATATGAAGATGAAGTATTTGGGGATTCAGAAGGAGAACTTGATGAAGGTGAGAAGGACTGTACACATGGGGTTTGTGTGGTTCTTGTTCCTTTCTCCTGTGTGCAGAGCTGCCAGAAGTGTCTTGTGGAGATGTTGGGATGCAAACTGTATTGCCTTCTTGTGAGCACGGAGCTGTTGTTACTGCAGCTCTGCTGGTTCAAAACGTTCTGGAAAACGAGGGTCCGGTAGTAGTGCTGTTTTCTGAAGGGCTGAAGTGCCTCATGGAAGGTGAGGCTTGACAGAGAATGGAAGCAGTGAGCAACAGGACTTCTGCTGCCATAGCTACATCAGGCACACTTGTGTTCTGTGATCAGTCAGATTTGTATGCGATTTGAAGAAAAAAATCTTAACTCTTTTTCAAATATGACACATAGTTCACTTTCACATCATCATCACACTCAGTAATTCATTGCTACTCAGGGGCTGAATTGGACCTGAATGGGTTTTTTCCCCTTTGTCCAATGAGGCAGAGCAAATCAGAGTGTAGCCAGAACATATGTACATGTGTTCACTGGGTGGTTTTTCTGGAATTTGTTCATCTTGATTCTGTGGAGCAAAGCATTTTAGGCAATCATCCTTGTATTTGAGGTTCATTTTCTAAGTCTGAGGCACTGAGATTTATGAGCTAATAGTTAAATCTTTCTCTTTTACTGCCACCATATGAAAAGCACCTGCTGCTTTAAAAGATCCTCAAAACTTCTTCCCAGAACTTCTAGCAGCAATATGTGTTTGGCTTCCTCTGTTTGTGAAAATCGTAAACAGCCAAGCCTCTTGACTGAGAGGCAGGCTCTTCCATCTTTTTTTGCAGCTAATTTTACCACATTTTGTTGATTAAGCTTTATTTTGATCGCTACTAATTTAATATGCTTTTATTTTAACTGTGGCTCGTGTATACTTGCGGAGACATGTAAGAGTCGACAAGTTTTTTTTTGTGTCAGAGTCTGAGGAAGAGGTGGAAGAAGAGCAGGAGGAAAGACAACCATCACCTGAACCTGTGCAAGAGAATGCAAGCAGTACTTACTATGAAAACCATCCTGTAACGTAAGAAGTCCTTTTTATTATATGAAGTTGTTTTTTTAATAAAAACGACAAACAGAATTGCTTTGGCTTTAGGTTCTGGATGTGATTTAACTGGTGGTTTAGGAAAATACACATAGACTGATAGGGATCTGTTAACGTTCCATTATTTTGAGACATTGCTTCTTTATTGAAGAGAGGAAATGGGGTATTTTTTTGTTTGTTAGTTATTTCCACTTCTGGACTCAAAAGTGAGTTGAAAAGGGAGTGACCCATGTGTGTACACACTTAATGGAGTTTTTGTAATTCAGACTTCGAACAGTACATTGATATGATGTAATTTATATCACAGGTGCATTAACAAAAGGATGGTTGATCACAGAATCACAGAATAGTTCGAGTTGGAAGGGACTTTTTAAAGGTCATCTAGTCCAACGCCCTGCACTGAGCAGGGATATCTTGATATGTTACTCAGATTTGGATATCACGTGGAATTGAGAGAAAGATCTACTTTTTGAGAGGCTGCTGTACAGCTGTATTGGAAGAATAGGTCTCTGTCCTGAGTGTCTGCAAATCTAAGCAAGATTAAAGAAAAAAGATACTTATGATTTTGTAACAGAAATACAAAAACCAGCCAAATAATCCCCACAAACACAAAGAAACATACATCACCAAACCCCTGTGGTTTTTTTGAAACAGGAATGGCGTAATGAGGGCCAGAACCAACTTTCTGATTCCTTTGTTTAAAAAAAAAAAAAAAAAAAGACATCATTAGGCCATACCTGCAGAGTGCATCAGTGATAATGCTAAACACAAGTCACTTAATGCTTTTCATGAGAAATCTGATAGAAAAGTGGAATCTGCTGGAATTCTGGCAGTGGCTTGCTCAAGATAATGCAGAAAGTTTTGGATGCCTGAAAGCATCAAGTCAGGTCTTGTTTTGGGGTTACTGTGTCGTTTGGAAAGAGGCTTTAAAGGCATTCTTCATCATAGAGTCAGTTGGGCCTATGGTGACCTCTGGCAGGAGCTGTATATACAGAGGTGTCTGGAGTTTGGTAGTATTTTGAGGTGGCTGAAAAGAGAAGAAAATCAGATCCCCTGCCTTCACACAGAGCGAAGAAGAAGTTGCATGTCATTTTCTGTAAATGGCACTCAGAGCTGCTTTGGTAAGGAAGCTGTATAGCACTTTGGTAAAGAAATAGTAGGTTTCATTCCAAAGATGGCTTTGTTTCTGTGTGTAGCTTAATCATCCTTTGGTCCTCACTGTGTTTGTATTCTTTTAGAAGCAGCAGTTCTGGAGTTGAGCACCTCTTCTCCAGGGTTAAATGGCTGTGTGGTTCTCTGCAGAGAGCTGTAGAACATGTCTTTGCTTCAGCAGAAGTAAAATCTGGTTTTGTACCTAGTAGGGGAGTACAGCCTCACTTCTCACTGTATTGTATACGTACAAACCACAGCAGAGCTGTTTCAGCTTACAAAATGTGGTAAAATGCAAAGCAATTGGTAAGCTCATAAAATGCATTTGACTCTTGTAGCAATGGGATAGAGGAGGCACTGGAAGAATCTTCTCATGAACCTGAGCCAGAATTGGAATCTGAAACAAAAGCTGAGGAGCTGAAAGCTGAAGTAGAAGAAAAGACCCTTGAGGAGCTAGAAGAGAAATCTCCATCTCCCCCTCCTGTAGAACCTGTTTCGCTGCCGCAAGAACCACCAAAGGTTAGTTACAAGTAATATCTGTGCTACTAAGTGCAGATGGAAACCAGACCGGCCTTTGAACTTTGCCTTTTTGAGTGGCTAAACTGGTACCTCTCTTTGATGTCATGCTGTATGAACAGCTAGGCTTGATCTTTGAACTTGTAAAAATGCAAAGTTTAACTAAAAAAGGAAAAAGAATGTTATTTTTAAGTGCTGCTCATCACCTATTGTAGATTTTGTGCTCTGTTCACAAAGTGTGTGTGTGGGTACATGCATGTGTAGGCATTTTTAAATGTTGAGATAATATATGTTAAGAAAACACCTGGAGCTACCACCACCAAAGTCTCATACAAAGGGAACCGCTGCTCTTTCCTTGAAAAGAAATGGAACATACTGAAGCTTGCAAAATTGTTGCAGCGTAGGTTCAAAATCAATGTGGGGGCATTGACTGTCTCCTTAGAGGCGGGATGCCCAGTCTTAAAAACCACAGTGCACACCGTGCGTCCTCTGGTGTGGTTACACCTGCGGGCTTGCAAAGTGCTGGGAGCAGCCAGGGAGAGCTGGAGCGAGGTCGTTTTCTACCTCCAGTATGTCTCCCATATTTTTTTTCCAATCCTTTTTCTCTTCTCCATTTTTGATTGTAACTTCAGGCATCCGCTTCCTTTCTTTGTACAAAAGACATTTAACACTACAGGGTTTTCAGTCCTAGGTTTGGTTACATCATGGAAAGCAGTGATCTGGGAATGCTGAGGGCACTGGGCTCACTTGACTAGTGGTAGTGGGCACGGTACACGAGTTGTTCCGTGCTGTTGGAATCCACAGACAGCTGGAACTGCAAACCCTTCTGTACCTCCGTTGTAATGCTTGCACAACCATTATTTAACAGTCAGAGATAAACCAAAAGTGTGTTTTTAGCAGACGAGTTTCCCTGTAGGAATGTCAGTGGTTTGCCATGATTAGTAGCCTAGGTCTGTTGCATTTCCTGCAGGCTTTCTCTTGGGCTTCAGTGACCAGTAAAAACCTGCCTCCTAGTGGTACTGTTTCTTCCTCTGGAATTCCACCCCATGTTAAAGCACCAGTCTCACAGGTAACCCATCTGTGAACACCTTGGATTGTCTCATTACTTCTGCAAACTGCTTCAGTTTTTTAAATTAACACATCAACTTGTTTGACTTAAATTGCACAAATTAATTGTGTCTTAAATGTTAATGCACTCACCTCCTTGTCGCAAGTGAAGGCATGAACGCATAACAGGTGTAACTTTGGGTGATAGTAGTGTTAAAATCTGTTCTTGTGGAAACAGGAAGTCACTACTGGGTTATTTTACTTAACTTAATGGCATATGGTTTGGTTTAAAGGGGAAACATCAATTCCCCACAAAGTGTTCCTTTTCTCGAGTGTGTTTGAAAAGGGCATTGGTGGAAGTTGCCCAGCAGTAGAAAGAGGTTGCACCATTTCTGAGGTGTAAGATTGCCTTGTAAGGTTAACATCCACAGAACTATCCTGGATTTCATTATCCATGGATAATCAGCTTGTCAGTGAACCCTGTACCAACTTATGACTGTGTGAGGAATGGAAGGATTCACATTTCCTTGCCAGGACAGTGCTATCTTCCCATTCCTAGGTTGACTGGGTGAGGAGGGAAAAGAGGAGAGCAAGTTTGACCCGGTGACAGCTCATGTCCTGCACATGCCAAAGTGGTGTGAGACATTCTGAGACTCTCAATTCAGCTTCCTCCATTTGTATAAAAGTGCTCAAGCCGGAAAATGTGTCCTTTACCCCCATGTATTGACACGGTGTGCCAGACCGCTGTATCTTGAGTTGTTCCTATCCAACCTTTTTGAAAGACTGCAATTTTCAGTTGAATAGCTGCAGCTGTTGTTCTTGCACTGGTTTCTTCTCAATTTTGTGCTAACGGAGAGAACCCTCTCCAGCTTGGCCTTCAGCCAAATGCATGTTAAAAAAGAAACAGGGAAGAAAAAGAAAAATGAAAGAAAACTAACCAAACAAATCCCAACACCTTACATGGTGTCACTTCTAGTCTGCTGGGACTATCGCGGACATCAGATAAAGGCTGCGTAATGAGTTGGGAAGTCTGTCTGTCTTCATCAGCTTAAACAGGGTTTTGAACTCTTAGGTGGTATTTAACCTGTAAAAACTGTGGGTTTTCTAGAGCAGAGTAGATTTTCCTTACACAAAACCAAAATTGGTTTTAATTTATTTGCCACAGAGAGGGTGGATGGTTGTAATGTGGCTGCAAAAATCATTTCAAGTGGTCTGTCCAAGAGAGCAGGAGATAGCTCATAGATGTCCCCTTAAACTCTTCTGTGTTGCGTCTGCTGCTTGTCGTGCTTTGTACCTTTTGATTACTTTCGCTTTGACTTTATGTTTAAGTAATGTTGTGTGGAAGTTGCTGAACAATACTGACATGGCAGGAATTTCAACTCTCAGCTCTTCTGTAGCCAGAATTAGTCAGTTCTGAGCTCCTTTTCTAGAGCGCTTTTTAGACACGATGTGTAGAAATCTGGTAGAAAAGGCGCCTGATCAAGGAGCTGCAAATCAGTAGCGGCTTTTTCCTTTTCTTACAGATCCATTAGTGCCAGACACTGTGCATGTAAACGAGGACAGAAGATGCCCTGGTGGGTGGATGGGTGGCTCCTTTGGGATGCTGTTCTAGCTGGTGTCAGTGATGTTACAAAGAAATAACTGCCCTGCTCATTCCTTTCTCTGCATCGCTCCAGTTTCCTCCCCCTCCTCTGTCAAGTTAAAAATACAGCCCCTGTAGTGTTAACTCCTCAAAGGACTGCACATATACTGTTCTGGATATAAACCCGTTCAGGGCTGTTTCCTTACAGCTGTGGAGTGAAACAGGTCAGCATTTCTTGCTCTTTTTCTAATTGTAGATGATTAGAAGTCGACCTACCTTCATTGATAAACTGGGACTTTTCCTTACAGCATTTTCAGTTATTTTTATCTCCCAATTTTATTACCACATTGTTTGTCATAGGGCTGCAAAGGGGCAGGGGCAGGCAGGGTCTGATTCTTGTCTTTTGGGATTGAATCCCTTTCCCTCCCCATGTGAGCTCCTGAAGAGAAGAGACAGTGCTGCTTTTTCCTTAATGGTTGTCAAAGCTCCGCCAGGCTGACGTTTGTGGCATACTTGGCTCCTGTAGTAGTTGTCTCTTGAAATCCTTACTCAGTGTCTTTCCATCCGCTCTGTGCTTGCTGGGAAATGCTGGGAGATGTGAGCTGCAATGAGCTGCTGCTTGGGCTGTAAATGGCAGCCCTGATCTGGAGTCTTGTGGTGCTGCTAATTGAGGCGGTGTTTTGGGGACCACAGTTCTGCACAAGGGCTTCTTGAGGCACTGAGGCAGACTTTCTCTGTGCAAAAGGATGGTACTCCTTAGAAAACAACCGGAGAGATCAGCTGTTTGTGTGCTGGGTGAGAAGTTCAGTGAAATGCAGGGCAAGCAGGTATAAGTTGGCTGCTACTTGGGATTTAACAGCAGGACACCAGTGATTTAGCAGGTCTTGGCTGGGGCTGACAGAAGGACTGAGTTTAAGCCCGATAGCCATGAGTATCAAAGAAATGGGGGTCTGAAGGTATCAAGTTTTGCTTTTGAGGTGTAATTTACGATGCGTTCAAGATGTGTGAGTGAAAGATGGCAGAGGAGCTACAGTGACTCACAAGGAAATACAATGGAACAAGATTTAACAGGGAGGCTGATTTTCCAAGCTTGTTCTTGGAACTGAAAAAGTAATCCTAGAAGTGTTGTAGGGACAGACTAATGCCTAGCTGCATAGAGCACAAGTGATAAGAGGCCTGAGATATCTGTTTGGTGTGTAATACTGGCATGTTGCATGTAAATTCAGTCTTCTTTCCCTGGGAACTACTCTGTCTGGAACCGCCAGTTGTCCTGAGTCCTTAAAGGAAAGTAAGGGGGATGTTTAATGTAAACTACTTCTCCCCAGCAGTCTGGGCCTATAGCTGTTCACCTTGTGTTTAATCTTACTTGCAGGCTACTCATGTATTTTTATGCTCCTAAGGATAATTTTGTTTTTCTAAGATAAGAACCCAGCGCACCAGCAGCTGCTTAACTGTTGAACAAAAAATGAAATTTAAAGCATATTGGGAATTGCTTCAGTGACCAGCAGTCTGCATAGAAACATTTTTATAGTTCTGTCTATTCCTCATAAAGCAAATTTTTTGCTTGCGAAAAATGGGAATGGGTCTTGCAGTACCTGAATACAAAGGGTTTGAGCATCGTGGTCTTGACATCAGGAAAGTTGAAGCATATCCTAAGAGGTAGTCTGTAGAAATTCATCTCAAGAAATACTACACTTCTGAGAGCTTTTGTTCCCCTCTTTCTTTTTGGTAGTTTTCATATAGTTGTTCTGCGCTGGAGGAAAATAATTCCTCAGGGACTTGGGTAGAACATGTGATTTGCCCACCTCTTTGTGTTCATCTTGGACTGCCTCCTAATCCAGCAAGTTTGAGCTTGGCATGAGGAAGCTTTATGCCCTCTACAATTTAAGTCAGGCTGAGGGATTTGTGAATAACGGAACACTGGGGTCTCAGTGCCTGGTCAAACATGGAAAATTCACCTTAGCCATGTTTTGGGGAGATGCTCTGATTGAGAGATGTTTGCTTTGCACTTTGTAACACTGATAACTGAACACTGCAGTCCTGGATTGGTACAGAGGAATTTAGACAGATGAAAAAAACACTCCCAAACACATTGACATCAACGTCTATCTTCCAGAGTTTGTTTTGTGCATGCCACTTACCCATGTCTTGTGTTGTGGGGGTTTTTGTTTTGGTGAGTTTGGGGTTTTGGGGTTTTTTTTACTGGGCCGGTGCTAAACAATGCATGTTCTCCTGTTTTAGCCAAGAGTGGAAACTAAACCTGAAGCTCAGTCTCAACCTCCTCGTGTTCGTGAGCAGCGTCCCAGGGAAAGACCGGGTTTTCCACCGCGAGGACCTCGGCCAGGTAACGTGGATCAGCTTGTGTGTCTGCCAGGGACGGGTTAATGAGATGTGTGTGCTGGACAGGCCTTGTCTGTACCTGTGTCGTGTTTGGCTGGTCATTAGCTGCCTGTGCCTGCTGCCTCTAACTAGAAATGAGGGAATATGATTTGGAGTCCAAGCTGGCAGGAGTGAATGTGCTTGGTGCTGCCCTTAGATTTGTTCATCCAAATTTACACACATCTTCTAACCTTAGTGGTTCTACCTTCCTCTTTGTGTTGACGGTAGGCAGGGGAGACATGGAGCAGAATGAGTCGGATAATCGTCGGATAATTCGCTATCCAGACAGCCACCAGCTCTTTGTTGGGAACTTGCCACACGATATTGATGAGAGTGAGCTGAAAGAGTTCTTCATGAGTAAGTAGTGATTCCAGCTGCAGGGACTAAGATGGAAAACTTTGTTAAAAAGTCACGTAACACTGATTCAGACTACACGGGTGAGCTTTTACATAGTGCCGCACTACAGATGTCTAGAACGAGCAGAGGGGTGGTAGAGCTGGCACTGTGGGTTTGGATAAAGTGTCACTTGCCTTGTTGTTTCTCCAGGCTTTGGAAATGTGGTAGAACTTCGCATAAATACTAAGGGAGTGGGAGGAAAACTGCCTAATTTTGGTTTCGTGGTATTTGATGATTCTGAGCCGGTCCAGCGAATTTTAGTTGCAAAAGTAAGTATTGGCTTTGGGTACTGAGTATCCCCTTCCAGAGATGGACCAAAAGCCCTAAACCACAAGTAATGTGGGCCATCTTAGTTTGTGTTGCCATTGGCTCTGGCATTCCAAAAAACAGCTGAAAGAAAAACAGAGTTTTGGCCATACCCCTTCTGTCAGGAGTGCTGTGTAGCTTCAAAAGCTGTGCCAGCATTCTTCAAACCGCATCATATGGAATTTAGATTTTTTACCTCTGCACAAATACTCCACACAGAGCTCAGCACTTACTTCTAGAGATCCTTTAGCTGCAAGTGGAGCAGGTAGCCTTTTGAAGGGCATCACATGGATCTCTGAATTCTGCACCCTGGGGTCGAGAGAAGGGAGCAGGGTTATTTACAGTTTTGCTTTGAGGAACTGGAGGGGAGAAAGCAGCAGTATTCATTTCTGTGATGTGGGAGTGAGACCTAGTAGAGCAATTCTTCAGGAACTTCAACCCTGAAGTGAAAAGGCTAAAGCTGGCAGTGAAGAGGCTAAAGACAATGCTGCTTTGGCTTGAGACAAACACTATTTCCTTGCATGCCCAAGTGAACGTAAAAATGGTGTTCCATAGGGCTAAGGTTGCGTACTGCAGGGAACCCTTAACATTTGTTTTGGGCACGTACGTGAAGGAAGGCTGGGGCCCGCAGCCAGTGCAGAGTTTTCGTGTGCCTTGTATGGAATGGACTTTGTGCTGTGATGACTAATATGTGCCTTGACCACTTTTCCCCATAAGCCCATAATGTTCCGGGGTGAGGTGCGCCTGAACGTGGAAGAGAAAAAAACCAGAGCCGCTCGTGAGCGGGAGACACGCGGTGGCGGCGACGAGCGCAGGGATATTCGCCGCAATGAGAGAGGCCCGGGGGGGCCCCGCGGAATAGTGGGTGGTGGCATGATGCGGGACCGTGACGGAAGAGGACCTCCTCCGCGAGGTGGCATGGCACAAAAACTTGGCTCTGGACGAGGAACCGGGCAAATGGAAGGCCGTTTCACTGGACAGCGTCGCTGAAATCTCCACTGTGGGCAGACAGTCTTGGCAGTGGTACATTATCCATCGTGTTTGCATTCTTGTTAATTTTTTTTTTGGCTTTGGAATGTGACACAGCCCTTCTGATCGTTTCTTTGATGTGAAAACATCCTTTGGTTTCCAGTTTAAATTGAGGTGGACATTTCCCCAGTTTCACAACAGGAGTCACACTCTTAATTTATAAATGTAGACTTGGAGAATTGAGGACTAAAAATAAAGAAAAAAGAAAAAAAAAAGACCAGTTAACTATCTGCAACAGAAGTGAACTAAAGGACATGCCCAATAGAATTCAGGTCCTTTCAGTCAAAAATCCTCTGCTGCACATTTTGTGTAAGTGTTACTGTTTCTGCCTACTACTGTTGGAAACACAAATAGTGCAATTTGTGCAATTGGAGAAGCTTGCCTTTTTTTTCCTTCTTAGAACACTCGGCTCCAAACAAACTCGTGTTTACGCACTCATCAAAATGCACTAATGGGTCCTCTGAACTCATTTATACTGACAGCTGCAGGAGGCATCGGAGGGAAAACCTTCATCCTCTTACTCAGACAGAATAGTTTGGGGAACGATGCGGGCATCTGCTCTGCTTGCTGTGACCAACCTCTCTACACACACAAACCTTAATAAGACTACACCTTTGTTCCAGAAGGAATCCAGTTAGCTGTAAACTAACCAGAACCCAGAGTTTCCAAGTCGTAGCCCTAAGTACGCAACAAGTTTGATAGCTCATGTCAGATTTTTCTATCTGCCCCTCTTCAGTGCAGGGATGGCTGCTCAACACACTCCTCCTTCCCCTTCCCCCTTTGAGAAGCGTTGTACAGTGAAACTTGTCTTGACTGTATTTGAGTTCTCTGGTAATGTAATAAGCATGATGGTGCCTTCTATGAATACATCATTCCAGTCTTGCTGGTGATTTTGTACAGTATAGTGTATTAAGTACTGTGCTGCAAAGCCAAGCGGCTGCAAAGCATTTAAAGGAAATAATTGGAAAATTGTATTAAAAAAATTGCAGTATCTTTCAATGAGTAAACGTTGCTAAAATGATCATCCACCTTGCTCTTCAATTAACAAGTTTGCCTGGTTTTTTTGCAGTGGGGGGAAAGGGACGATGAAGGCATCCCAGTAGTCTCCAGGTTGTCTCTTCTCTTTAATCAGTGTCAGAGTTTAAAAATGTGGAGTTCCAATCTCTCTTGGACATGAATTTCAGAAGTGAGTCCAGAATGGTGGACGCTTCTGGCCAGCGCGTAATGGGTAGACCTAAGCATCCTTTGTGAAGGTGAGCTTATCAAACGGGGATACTGCAATTTTCAGAGAACTAAACAGCAGCTCTTAAGTTCTTGCATTTTCCAGTTGCACTTCTTAAAAACTTGTACTCATTTTGCACATAACTCTCAGCTGAAGTTGACACTGATGTGGCTCTGGCCCGACGGATAGAAAGGAGGCTTCCTCTTCTGAAGTTTGACTGGTGGGTTCTCCGTGGTGAAGTGTGTTTCTGGATCTGCATTCCCATAAACCACAGCTGCAGCAGGCAGTACAGGCGGGCCCAGTGCTGGGGCCTGTGGCGAGTGCTGGCTCCGGGCTCGGGAGCAAAGCGGGTGTTTGTGCGTGCGTCCTTGCAAAAGTGTGACCGCCTACAGCTGCTTCTGAACAGCGAAGACTTCAAATTAAAGAATGGCAATTTCAAGCAAAAGCAGGGAGGGCATCCTGGCAGTCTGTCTCTGGATTGTGCAATTATTTGCTGGGTTCGACTAAGGTGGAAGATTTTGCACATGTTTTCTGATACACTAGGCAAGGTGAAGTGGCATCTGTCTGTTCTCTCCCAGACTTGAGGTCTTCTGTGTTCCGTGGTAAGTCTTGCACTATTTTCATACACTTTCTTTTCTGGGACACATTTCTACCAGTTGGCATTTTCATATTTCAGGTTTTTTGTTGAAGGTCTTTCAATTCCAGCTGTTACCTGGAGATCTGTAGTACTTGAACTGCTTGCCACACAACTCCACTTCTTAGGTTTGAAGCCCTTGGACAAATTGCTGTCATCAGTTAGCAGTTTGCCACCACTGTGGTTTGTGTAGCCTGGAGGTTTTTTTTCCTTTCTGTAGTACTGTGGTGTTTTGCTGCCACCTAATTCGTTTGTACGGCAAATGGCACTGGAAATAATTGACAACTAAAATGGAGTAGTAAAAAGAGCTCCTGAGCCATTCTGCTTTTTGGCTTGCTTCTTGTTTAAGTGACACGAACCCTTGGAACATCATCCAGAGAAGTTTACATGGTGATAGCTCACCTACTGTACTGTGGACTCTTATGTGTTCTTGACCCTCTCAATAGTAAATGTACCTCTTAGAGCAAAGGAAGGGATTCACTGACCATTACTGTTAGTCGCTGATTTGTGAATGGTGGGAGTATTTTGTCATTACGGTTCTATTTCAACAAACTTGGCTGACCATCTTGGCTTTAGTAGGTATTCAAGACAGTGGATTACCATCTTTATTGCTGTAATGTGTCAAGCATTATATGCTAGTAGATTCTAGTTTAATTGTTGCAGGTGGAAAGTATTTTTACTTTTAAGTTTCCATTCTGAATGTGTTTTGACTAAACATACCAATAAACTACTGATGTCTGCAGCATTTATCCATGTCCCTAATTCTCTTGCATGCAGGTGGCTGTATGCCCTGGCACCCCTTGCTAACAGAAAAGCTTGTAAGAACATCATTGCTCATCCGGCCAGTGACAGTGGCAAGCTGCAGCAGCACAGCATCATGTGCTTTGAAGTGTTTGACTTCGGTGGCTTCTCTCACCTTAGGGTGTGCATGGCCCAGGGAGGACGTGAGCGCCTCTCAGATATGTCCCAGCAGGGATTCCTCTACACCCTGCCAGGCTGCAGCATCCGGCTGCGAGATACAGCTTAAATGGATATTGCAGTGATGTTGGGAGGAATGTGAACTGAGCTGTCTTTAAAAAAACCAGACTGGAGTTGCTTGCTCTCCACTTTAGTGCCACCGAGTCTTGATGGTGCAGAAGTGATTGTCCCCATTTTGTTACTGCTTGTGTTTGTTGGCAGTTACCCAAGAGGTTGGTAAAAGGGTTATTCTTGCACTGCTCATAGATAAGGTGTGGCCAAGTCATGGAATCTCTGAAGTTCCTGTTAGCTGCTGTTGGCTGTGTCTTGTCGAGGGCACGTCTTGGCTGTAATACTTCCTGATAAAAGGCAGTTGGGAAGTGACTGAACAGTAATGCAGTTGTGTGAGTTGAAATACTGGAATGAAAAAACTGGATCCTGTAGAAGTCCCAAAGCCAGAGTCGCCAAAAACTTCTCAGAGGAGCAGCCTTGACAGCTACAAGATGTGCTGATCTCCAAAGATCTCCAGAGAAACACGATCCCCGTGCTGCCAGTGGGGGCCTGCAGCGTTCAGACCTTGGTGCCTTGAGTTGTGAGGTAAATTGTGCCAGGTTCACGTTATCTGGGGCTGAGGGGAAGGGCAGGAGGTAATGGTGTCTGAAACCACACAGGGTCAGCCAGGACCTGGTTTTGGTTATGCCATGCAGTCTTGCATATTTCAAATTGTACAAGAGCACCTTGTATCAGCACTGGAGCTGACATGACAGCTTGTAGTGGAGGTAAAAAAGGAAATGCCAGGACAGCTGAGGGATGTCACAAAGCAGCAACCTGCTCCGTGCTGCAGAGGCCTCACCTGTTCCCCTGGCAGTGCCCAACCTCTGGTACCTTTACAAAGTCTGGTGGTTTTACAAAAGCCTTTGCAATACAGAGATTGCTGGGGTTTTGCAATTCATATGGAGAAATACAGCTTGGAACGGTGATTTACTGGACGTGGTGGAAGAAGACAGCAGGCTGCCTGATAATCCCTTGGGAAAGCTGTTGATGTCTGTGGTAAAAGCTCGGCTTCCTGCACGGGGAAGAAAAGCAGCTTAGGAAGTCAGTGTCCCTTTTGCTTGTGCTCTGCCTCGTGTTCCCTGGGCCTGAGCTGAAAGGAGGCATCTTGGTAATGGTGCTGCAGCACTTGCTGTTCCCTCCGAAGGGTGGGAACAGTGGGAAGTGGCAGTGTGTGTGTGTGTAGGAATTAAAGCTGAGACCAGCTTTTGCAGATAGTGACACGATGTTCCTCTTGGCTGCCTCATTGCAGTGCAGGCTTCCTTGCAGGCCTGTCCTTAACTTTGGAGTCCCTGAGTGCCCTGAGAGGTGATATTCAGGAGTTAAACCAGAAGTGGTACAACAGGGAACAAGGACCTGGAGGTTCCCCGCCCACAGAGGCCCTTTGGGCCCTGCAGCCCTCACGGCCAGCAAGTCCCAAAGCGCAGCTACGCAAGGGCTGCTCTGGGCAGTGTGTGGTCACCACATTCGTCTTAAGGGACCATGGACACAAACTTGGCCGTTGTGTCACCTCCTGGCCACCGTGCCCTGCCAGCAGCGGTAAGGAGTGGGTGTGCTGTGCCTGGAGCACACATGAGGGATGTCTGTCTGGGATAGAGTGGGTCATTGTTTGCACGACCACGACCAAGTCCCCTCTGCGGCTCAGGTCCCCTCCTCAGCAAAGAGAAGAAACACGAGTCTGTCAGGGCAGGTGCAGAGCACGGCAGCTCTGCCAGAGCCTCTCCTGGAGCATCGTAGGGGCAGGGGTGGGATTCGTGCTGTCCCTCACGGTAGGTGCAG